>CABHPQ010167996.1:0-40600 GCA_902168405.1 Peromyscus aztecus | reverse complement strand
CCTTATAATTGCCCCCACTATTTTCCAATGTAGAAGAGAAAGGGAGAGTATCTGCATGGTAGTGGAACTAGGGAGGAACTGGGGGGAGTACAGAAAGACTTTCTCTCTCTTTCCCTCTCTCCCTCCCTCTCTCTTCCTTCCCTTTTACTCTCTCTTTCTCACATAGCAATTTCAACACTCATTTGGTTTCTTGCTTCTAGTTTTGGGAAAATAGAAAATACCATAGAGAGCTGGAGCTGCTCTCCATCTGTCAGCTCCCAGGCTTCATCATGTTTTACTCTTTCCCAACCTTCTAACTCTGATCTTGATATTCTAATGTTCAACCACACCCTAGTGCACCAGGTCTGTGTCTGATGGTTGTAAAGGAACAGGAGGGTTCACACTGTTTTTTGTTTAGAAAAGAAAATTTAATGGAGAGAAAGTCAAAGTGATTCCACTAAAATCAGGAACAATTAAAGGCTGTCTGCTCTTTTCATATCTATGCAGTAAAGAACTTAAAGTTCTAGCTAGAACAATAAGACAACTAAAGGAGATCAAGGGGATACAAACTGAAAAGGAATAAGTCAAAGTATCACTATTTGCAGATGATATGATAGTATATATAAAGGACGCAAAATGTTCTACTAGGGAACTCCTATAGCTGATAGACAAATTTAGTGAAGTGATTAGGTACAAGATTAACTAAAAAGAAGTCAGGAGCCCTCCTATATACAAATGACAAACTGGCTGAGAAATAAATCAGGGAAATGACACCCTTCATAATAGAAACAAATAATATAAAATATCTTGGGATAACTTTAACTAAGCAAGTAAAAGATCTGTATGAAAATAATTTGATGTTGGCTGCTGGCTTGCTGTACATTGATTTTATTATATTAAAGTATGTCCTTGTATCCATAATCTCTTCAAGACTTCTATCTTGAAGGGGTGCTGGATCTTGTCAAAAGCTTTTTCAGCATCTGATGATATTATCATATGCTTTTTTTCTTTCAGATTATTTATATGCTGAATTACATTAGCAGATTTCTGTATGTTGAACCATCCCTGAATCCCTGGGATGAAGCTTACTTGATTATGGTGTATAATCTTTTTTATGTGTTCTTGGATTCTGTTTGTGAGTATTTTAGTGACTATTTTTGCATCAATATTCATGAGGAAAATTTGTCTGGAATTCTTTATTTTTGTTGAATCTTTGGTTGGGTATCAGAGTGACTGTGATCTCATAAAACTAATTTGGCAATATTCTTTCTGTTTCTGTTTTGTGGAATAATTTGAGGAATATTAGTATTACCTCTTTTTTGAGAGTCTGATAGAATTCTGTGCTAAAGTCATTTTACTGCTGTGGGATTTTTTTTTATGCTGTGAATATGTGTTGCTCTGATTGGTTGATAAATAAAATGCTGATTGGCCAGTAGCCAGGCAGGAAGTATAGGCGGGATAAGCAGACAATGAGAATTCTGGGAAGGGGAAGGATGAGTGAGGAGACAGCAGCCTGCCATCCAGGAAGCAGCATGTAATGACAAACAGGTAAAGCCACAGAACACATGGTGATATATAGATCAACAGAAATGGGCTGAGTTTAAGTGTAAGCACTAGTCAGTAGGAAGCCTGAGCTAATGGTCAAGAAGTTTTAATTAATATAAGCATCTGTGTGTTTATTTGGGTCTGAGTATCTGCTGTACTGTAGGGTGAGAGAGATTTGTCCTGACCAAGAGCTGGGTGGGATCTGGAAAACTTCTAGCTACAAATGGTACCAAAACATGGGGCAAGAGTTTCTACCTAAAACCTGAGAAAGTTAAGGGAAAAAAAAAGGTTCTAAATGGAGCCAAAACCAGGTTCCTGTTTCATGTCTCATGCAGATGGCAAGACACCTTAACATGCTGGCTTGAGCTACTCTACTGTAGGTCTGTGGCATATGGGTTTGACCTACAGAATGGGAGGAATGAAGCATTTCCAAGCCTCACATTACACTTCCTGGTGGATTTAGAATTTGCTAGTACAGACCAAAAAAAAAATGGTTTCGGACTATAGGATGGAAGCATAGACCCACTGTCTCCCAGAGTTCAGCAGTGAACATGCATGGTTCCCCCAAAGCTGGTGGTAAATATAGTTCTGCCATGTTGCATAGCTGAAGTGGGCAGAGCCAGCAGCCAAAGCTGCCATTTCAGTACTAGCCACTGTAGTTTAAAGTAATAGACTCACAATAAGACAGATTCAGATGGAATAAAACTTTAAATGGTTTACAGTGTGTGTAATTATGTACATAGGCTTGGAAGAGATAAGAACATGAATATAGACAGTTGTATAAAGAAATCATTTTTAAAAATAAAGTCTTTTAAAGGGACAGTAAGTAATATATAAAATAAGTCATGTAAAGATGGATATTACACAGAGAGTCTGGATTATATGGTGTTTGGGATTTTTAACTGCAGAGAGACATTTGATTGAAAAGGCTGCTGAGTTAAACCCCTACGTATATTTTAAAGGTATCTTGACTTCAAAATTTGGATCTAAGAATATGTTGCTTTGGAAAGGAGATTCTGCTTTTGTTTCCACAGGAAGCAAGAGGCTATAGATTTGTTCCAGGTTAAGATACATCAGGTTTGACCAGCCAAGATCCCCTGAAAGGTCTCCAATGACATCATGGCCCAGATTATCCAACATCCAGAATGACTTCAAGCCAACTGGCTCAGACAATGTAGCCTCACAGACTCTTCTAGTCAGGACTTGACCATAATTCTTAATTTTCTCAGGATTCCAATAAGAATACAGTGCCCTTTATCATCAGGAAGTAGCCTAGAAAACTACACCCACATTCCCAAAAAATGGATTATGGATGTTTGTCTATGTTTAGGTTGTTGATTACAAGTTGTTATTGGTCATTGTCAATCTCATCTAAAAGAAGAAAGGGAAATATGATACAGATATATAGGATATAAATATGATAGGATAAAAGGGTAGATTATTGAATCTACTTTTAAAAAGCAACAACTTGTTAGAAATGTTTTACATTGCTATGGATTTTAGTATATTGATGCAAATTTAAAGTTAATTTTGTTATACTGTATGTATGTATTTCTGCTCTTGTTTCAGGTATTATGTTTGTGCAACTCATTTAAATTGTAAGGGATAATTAGGAAACAGATTAGTAATTAGTCGTCTATTATATTCAAACTTATAGTCATGTTAAGTTTTCTATGTGTACATAGATGTATTTCAATTAGGTGGATAATCTTCAGACACTTCAAAGACCTACAGAATATGGCATTTATAATGTTTTAAAAACTTAGACTTTCTGGACAGTGTGACACATCTGCTCCTGACAGCACTGATTTATTTCAAAGAGGAGGATGGGCATCAAAGACACTCCTTATTGAGTTTATCTTCTTCTTGGCCAAAATAGCCATTTGGACAAGAAACTGTTCTTGCCTGGACTGCTTGACAAAATGTATCAACTGGACATGCAAGACCTATAGGAAGGTGACCACTGAACTTTGTAAGGCGAGGTGGTCCTTTGGGTTCCTGCTTTTCAGAAAAAACTGCCAGACATTCTGCAGGACACAGGAAGAAGTGACTGAAAGACTCTAGGTCTATAGGCTGAAGATGGATGCCCCAAAATTGCAGAGAAACTTTGGATGACTGTCCAGACAGGCAGCTGCCTCTGTCATTCTAGATTTTTGGAAGTTGCTTGCAATGCACTTCCTGTTTACTTAGGTAATAGTATATCCTTCTGAGGTCTTTGATGTAGTTGAAGACTAGAAAGTTATAATTATGGTTTTCCTTGGTTATGGTAAGAGATAAATTAGATATAAAACTTTAGACTCACAAATATAGGATAGATAAAATATTCTCTTTAATTTTACCAAATACAAATAAACTAGATATTATAACTGTAATTCTTGCTTGAGAACTATCCTATTATATATAATTTTACTATGTTTAAATTAAAACCTTCCATTTTGATTAGAAAGAAAAGGTGAAATGCTATGGGATGTTTTGTGTGCTGTGAATATATGTTGCTCTGACTGGTTGATAAATAAAATGCTGATTGGCCAGTAGCCAGGCAGGAAATAAAGGCAGGGTAAGCAGACAAGGTAAATTCTGGGAAGAGGAAGAATGAGTGAGGATATGCCAGCCCACCGTCCAGGAAGCAGCATGTAATGACAAACAGGTAAAGCCATAGAACACATGGCAACATATAGATTAACAGAAATGAGCTGAGTTTAAGTGTAAGGGCTAGTTAGTAGGAAGCCTGAGTTAATGGCCAAACAGTTTTAATATAAGCCTTAATAAAAAAGAATGCATTTAAAAAATAAACCTTTTTGTGTTTATTTGGGTCCAAGCAACTGCTGGACTGTCGGGTGAGAGAGACTTGTCCTTACCATGAGCTGGGCCAGATCAAGAAAACTTCTAGCTACATCTTACCCTGGGTTTTCTTGGTTGGGAGATTTTTAGGGACTGCTAATATTTCTCTAAGGGTTACAGACCTATTCAAATTGCTTATCATGTCTTGATTTAACTTTGGTAAGTAGTACCAACTGAGAAAATATCCTTTTCTTTTGTATTTTCCAAATAAAATGTTATACAGGTTTTTAAAGCATGTTCTTATCATTATCTGGATATTCTAAGTGTCTATTGTTAAGTTTTCCTTTTCATTTCTCATTTTTTAAATTTGGATATTCTTTTTCTGTCTTTTAGTTAGTTTGGATAAGGGTTTGTCTATCTTGTTTATTTTCTCAAAAAAGCCAACTCTTTCTTTCATACATTCTCTGTATTATTCTCTTTGTTGATAAAGTTTCTATTAGGCAAAGGACACCATCAATAGGACAAAATGGCAGCCTACAGAACGAGAAAAGGTTTTCACCAAGTCTATATCTGACAGAGGGCAAATATCTAAAACATGTAAAGGACTCACGAAACTAAATGCCAACAACCAAATAATCCAATTAAAAATGAGACACAGATCTAAACAGAGAATTCTCAAGAGAAGCATCTCAAATGGCTGAGAAACACTTAAATGTTCAACAACTTTAGCCATAAGGAAAATGTAGATCAAAACAACTCTGAGATTTCATCTTAGACTTCTCAGAATGATGAAGATCAAAAATACAAATGATAGTTCATGCTAGCAAGGATGCAGAGCAAGGGGAACACTCTTCCATTGCTGATAGGAGTGAAACTTTCAGAGCCACTTTGGAAATCAATATGCCATTTTTCTCAGAAAATTGAGAATTGATCTCCAAGAACCATCTATACCACTCCTTGGCATATACCCAATGGATGTTCCATCCCACCAAAGGGACACTTTCTCAACTATGTTCATAACAGCCTTATTTATCATAGCCAGAATCTTGAGCATGTCCCGCAACTGAAAATTGGATAGAAAAAAAATGTATATTTATATAGTGAAGTATTACTCAGCTGTTAAAAAAGTGACTGCATGAAATTTGCAGGCAAATGAATGAAACTATGAAAAAATCATCTTGAGTGTGGTAACCTAGATCCAGAAAGATAAACATGGTATGTTCTTATTTGTAGGTGATTATTAGCTCTAAACTAAAGAACAATCATGCTACAATTCACAGATCCAGAGAGGCTAAGTTACAAGGAGAGTTCAAGGGGGAAAACCATGGATCTCCCTGTAAAAGAGAAATAGAGTAGATTTTGAAGATGGACAGTCATCACCAGACACTTCATGTAGCAACAAATAGGAGTAGATTAAAAGACCCACAGCCAAACATGAGGTGGAGCATGGGGAATGCTGCAGAAGAGGGTGAGGAAGGATTGCAAGAGCCAGAGGCATAAAGGAAACCACAAGAACACAGTCCATGGAATCAACTAACTAGGGCTCATGGGGGTTCGCATAGAACTATGTGACAATCAGAGAGCCCGTATGAGCCTGACCTAGGTCTTCTGCATGTATGGTTATGTAGCTTGGTACTTTTATGGGATTCCTAAAGGTGGAAGCAGGGACTGTCTCTGACTCTTTTGGCTGCTTTGGGGCCCCTTTCCTCCTACTGGGTTGCCTCGTCCAGCATTAATATGAGAGAATATAACTTTATATGCAATGCTTGGTTGATATCCCTGGAGGGCTGCCCTTTTCTGAACAGAAAGGAGGAATAGTGAATCAGGAGAGAAGAGACGTGAGAGGAGGCTGGCAGGAGAGGAAGGAGGGGCAAACACTGGTTGTCATATAATGTATGAGAGATGAATAAATAAAAAAGAAAAAAATCTTTAATTTACAGGAAAGTCCTGTAAGTTAAAGGGCAGAATTAATGCATCTAAATTTCTGTATGCTTCTAATGACAAATAGATAAATGTGTGATTATGAGGTGGACCTTCAGGGCATAGAAAATATAATCCAAATTGAGAACTACAGTATGACTTTCTATATTTCTTTCTGTCTCTTCTTTTCTACTTCTTTTCTTTTCTCCTTTACATTTTTTTTAATTGAAAAAAGTAATTTCATCATTTTCTCTCTTACAATTCCTCTTGGATACTCTCTACCTCCGTATCCAGCCAACTCCACAGCATTTTTCTCTCTCTGTTTAGAAAACAAACAAGCAAGCCAATAGAAATAAACCGAAACAAGCTAGAATTACAAAAAGAACAAAAATATAAGAAATATGCACACAATCCACAAAAACACAAACTCAGAACTTACATGATAGAAGCAAAAGGAAAGTAAGACAAAAAAATTGCTCAAATAAAGCAGTATGAGACAAAATGTCTACCAAAATACCATTGAGTTCATTTTGTGCTGACCATCTACTGCTGGACATGGGGTTAGACTCCATTACAGAAAACTCATTTGCTTTGCAAGTGGATGTCAATTGGATATAGCTTCTTGGATAGAGATGGAAGCTCGTTCCACTTCCCCATCCCAGAACTGGGACCCTGTCTAACTGTTGTTTGTATAAACATTATGAGAAGACTTTTTATTTATTTTTTGGCTAGGAGGAATGTTTCACTTTCTGGTGTTCTGTGGCTGAAAAGCAATAGCTGGGGAAAGCACTGCTACTGTGGCAGCCTGGTAGAGGGAGTGAAGCCCCAGATTTGCACTTTCTCTCATCTGTCCCACAAAGTGACCTAGAGAGCAGCTCTTTGGCCACTCTGTTTTATGGTCTATCTTCATGAATTTGCTGCCTACTTACGACTCATTCTTGGTCACATTATCTTGTCTACACACATTTTGTCAGGGGTTTTCCTCTAGCAATCTTATGTTGTCAGATCCAAACATTCCAGAGACTTCTTTCAAGAGTTATTTTATTTCTCAAAATGTGTTTACACATTTATATTTACTGTATCTGAATGTAGGATCATATCATTTAGTCACTTCCACCATTCCACATTTTCTTCTAAGAAACTACATCTGAACTATTAGTCTGTCTTAATATTCAGATGAAATAGTCTCACTTGTAGGCTCAACTTTATCTGACCTTTGTGCCTTGGCCATATTTTCTGTTGCTGTGATAAAATACTGTGGGGGAAAATTAACTTTCAGGAGAAGGGATCATTTTGTCTCACAGTTGAGATTACAGTCTGTCACAGCAAGGAATTAAAGGAGGCAGGAGCTTGAGGCTTCTGGTCACACGACATCCAGGTTAGCAGAGAGCAGTGGATTTTAATGCTCAGATCACTCTAATTGTTTTATATGATTTCTGACCAGGGAATGGTCCCACTCCTGAGGTGAGGGATTTTCTAATTCAAATAATGTAATAAAGATAATTCCCAGAGGCATGCCCAGAGGCCCATGGTCCAGGTGATTCTTAATACTGAGATTACACTTTGCAATCATTTGGGACACACAAGTTTATCCAGATATTTAAATTTTTAACACTGAAGAATCATAGAATATAGAAGTTTCATTATAACTAGAAGATTAAATGTGAATTATTCTTCACAAATGTGGACCTGACATAAAGGGTATTTGAATAGAAGCAGATTTTAGACAATTAATTAATTAACTTAAAAGTCCTACTAACATTTATTTGTTGAGTTCTTAACTTTCAGGCAATATGATTTAGTCATTTAATGTTATTTCTTAATAATCATTTTGTTTATCCAAAGTGTTTTGTGTACTAAAGTCTAAAAAATCTTTTTCTGTTCCACCAGCCAGCTCCCAAATAAAAACACAGGGACTTACTATTAATTATGGAAGCTCGGCCTTAGCTTAGGCTTGCTAGCTGTTATAATTTCAATTAGCCCATTTACATTAATCTATGTTCTGTCCTGTACCACCCATCCTGATTCTTCCATGTCTCTTGGCATCTCTTGAGAGCCTTCTTTCTTTCCTTCCTTCTTTTCTGTCCAGAAGTCCCACCTATCCTTTCTGCATAGTTATTGACCATTTAGCTCTTTATTGAACAACCATAACAATATATACTCACAGTGTACAAATATCCCACAACACTAAATTATACCTGTTAAAGAGAGAATTGAAGCCCAGAAGGATCTTAGAATTTAGCATTGTTTCTATGCTGGAACTACAGGGCTATATTATTTGCTTAATATTAATGGAAAATACCACTTCATGCCAGGAATAGAAAACATTGTTTTCTTCAAATTCTGCCAAAAATACACAAAATTTCAGGCCTTGTAGATCCTAATATCTCTTTTGTAATATCTCTGATTTTCCAACATGAAATATACCATGCTTGATATAAAAAAGGACTAAGAATGATGTGTGTGGTAATTAAACTTTATGGAAAAAAGGAGTGGGGGAAAAGATAAACCATAAATCATCTTTTATTGCCCTGATTAATAACATAAATTTAAATATTATTTGCAACTATCCTAAAAACAGCTCTACAAAATTATTTTTGCTGCCTTTGCACAGTTTAGAATACTCTCATGCACTCTACAGTAGAAGATGAAAGTTGTGCCATAGCTTTTATCTTCCCAATTTACCAAAAACTATTTTCATATCTGTAAAGAGATGTTTGCTGACAAATATAAATTCAGGGTAATGAATAATCCAGAATATTTTAAGCTCATATATACAATGTTTTTCCTCTACTTCAAAGTTCTTAAAGATGAAAAAGACTTCAATTCCACATTCCCCAACAAGACAAAAAATATTCTGACAATTTACCTTTTGTAGTATAAATACGAAAATAAAATACATGGTATGTATAACATCTTACTGTATAAAATTAAAAGCTATTATGTGTTTATACTGGAATGAATAAATATACTTGGTATACCTCCAAAACATAGTTGTTATTGTTTATAAATTCTTAGAAATACTCTGATGATGAAAATAACTTTGCAGGTTATAGTAGATCTTATTTTATTCCCATGACGCTGGAGGCAGAAGCAGGCAGATCTCTATCAAATTGACGATGGCCTGGTGTATAAAGCAAGTTCCAGGTCTGGCAGGACTATGCAATTAGACTCTGTTTCAATACAAACAAATAACCTCAACCTAGAATGTGAGAATATTATTATAGGGGATATAAATTTAATCAACATCACTTATTTTTCCAAGTAAACAGGAAAACTAAAGTAAAATATTAGCAATACTGACTATAGAATCTCTCATAAATTCAGATAGATTAAATTCATTGATTTTATGATTATGTTATACTGATTTAGAATTGCTCTGGGTTGGGTTTATTTTTATTATAAAATATTTATTTTTATTCTTCCTTTCCTCAGGTTGTATGTAGGATGACATAAATAATTTCTCTTGTCATTACTTAGTGTGAAATCAGGTCTAGAAGCATATCAATGGATATATGGACTTTAAAATTCTGTGTGTGTGTGTGTGTGTGTGTGTGTGTGTGTGTGTGTGTGTAGCTTCAGGTTTTCCTGTGTCCCACAGCTGCCCAGTACCAAGTAAACACACAGAGACTTGTATTAATTACATCTTGTTTCGCCTATGGCTCAGGCTTATCATTAGCTAGCTCTTACAACTTAATTCATCCCATTTCTATTAATCTATGTTTTGCCACATGACTTTGTGGTGTTACCTGTGTGTGCTCCATTACATCTTGCTCCCCAGGCAGTGCTCAGCATCTCCTCTGACTCCACCTTCCTTCTGCCTGTATCTTTGCTTGGATTTCTCACCTGGCTCTATTCTGCCTTGCCATAGGCCACAGCAGTTTCTTTATTAACCAATGGTAGCAACATATATTCACAGTGTACACAAAGACCAACCCACAGCACTCTTGCCTCAGCTGCTGACAGTAAGCAATCCATCTATTCTGGATGAGCAGGACACAAGGAAAAGTGACCGCTGAACATTGTTAAGACAGTCTTTCAAAATTTCTGCTTCTGAAATAGGTCTGTCAGATATTCTAAGCCTTAAGCCATCAGTGGATACCCCAACATTGCACAGAAACACTGGGTGACTGTCCAGGCAGCCAGTGCAGTCTCTATCATTTCTTGCATCTCTCAGAAGATAACTGCTGTCACTTTCCGTTTACTCAGGTAATACTCTTTTCCTTCTCAGGGCTTTGATGGGGTGGAAGACTCAATAGTTACAGTTACAATCCTCTTGTATCTTAGCTAAGAGCATATTAGGTACCAGATTCAGATTTTTTGGGATAGGGCAGCTTTTGGAGTAATCTCTGTAATTTGCCATTTACCAATATTCTACACATTTAGTATGTTTCTTACTTGATACTGTTCTTGTTGGTTTTAGTTCCATTTTGTTTATGTCATTACCTTTCATTTATCCTGAACAATTCTTGATAATAATTCTTTTTGTTTTGTTTTGTTTTTGTTTTTGAGACAGGGTTACTCTGTGTAGCTTTTGGAGCCTGTCCTGGAACTCTACTTTGTAGACCAGCCTGACAACAAACTCACAGATATTCACCTGCCTCTGCCTCCCGAGTGCTGGGATTAAAGGCATGTGCCACTACCACCGGCTTTTGATGATTCTTATTGTATATAGTTTGTATTATGTTTAGAACCTTCTTATTTAAAGAAAAGGGGAAATTGTAGTGGTGTTTGCTCTGCCCATAACCTTGGCCTATAAAGCCCTAAAGAGGTGGTGCTTCTTGCCTATGTATGTGACCTCTTGCCTGGGTACATGACCTCTTAAAAAGAAAAAGTGAGGGGTCACACACACTCTCCTCTTGGCGTGATTGGACACCCCAAGTGCATTTGTTTCAGGGCACAACAGAGGACAACTTCAGCTATTTACTTGGTTCTGTATCCCTGAGTGTATTTTCCTAGTTTATATCTTAATCAATCCCAATTACCCATTAAACAGACTCATGTGGATTGATCTTAACTTGTGTGTGTGTGTGTGTGTGTGTGTGTGTGTATACAGCAGTGTATTACTAAGACATAAGAATGAAACAATGCAATTTGGGGGGAAAATATAGAAAATCATCATGTTAAGTAAAATAATCCAGACCTAGAAAACAAGAAGAACTTTTTCTCTCATATGTGGAATCTAGAAAAAAAATTACTAAATTACAAATGTCTATTTAGTGTTGCTGGAGAGCTTCTCTCCAGGTCCCACCAAGCCCCACAGTTCCACAACCCACGTATAAAATAATCACTCAGACGCTTATATTACTTATAAACTGTATGGCCATCGCAGGCTTCTTGCTAACTGTTCTTATATCTTAAACTAACCCATTTCTATAAATCTATACCTTGCCACATGGCTCGTGGTTTACCAGCACCTTTACATGCTGCTTGTCCTGGCGGTAGCTGGCAGTGTCTCTTGCTCCACCTTCCTGTTCCTTCAATTCTCCTCTCTGTTAGTCCCGCCTATACTTCCTGTCTGGCTACCAGCCAATCAGTGCTGCTTTATTTATTAACATATTTGTCATACAGAACATCCCACAGCACTTTCCCTTTTCTTCTTTTTCAAAAGGGAAGGTTTTAACTTTAACATAGTAAAATTACATATAACAAAACAATTATCGAGCAAGAATTACAGTTACAATATTAAAGAAGATATTTTATCTATCTTATATTTGTGAGTTTAAGGTTTTATATCTAACTTATCTTTTATCATAACTAAGGAAAATTGTAAGTATCTCAACAACTCTTTAATTGAACTTAAGACCTGGTAAAATCTACAAACAATTGTCCCTATACTCACAGATAAGTATAGCCTTAATATCTCATCAAGAAAACTTCTCTTTGCATCAGACAGAGACCACTACAGAAAACCATAACCAAACAAAATGAGTTGTGGAGCCCAGTCCCAATGGATGCATCTTCAAATCACTGCTACAATTAAGGGTCAGAGAACACTGCAGAAGAATGGACAGAAATATTATAGAGATGGGAGATCAGGGAGTTTTCTGAGATTGTGTCTCCTAGAAACACCAGAACTTATGCCAGTTAAATCTCAACATTATGACTGCCCAAACACGAGCTTAAGAAAAATGGCACCAATGACCATGTCAAACTTGTTGAAGAAAATTCCAGGAGGCCTCAGCCCTACACAGGGAATTATAAGCCCCTGAAGGAAGCTGGGAAAGAGAGAGGTGGCATTCCTCAGGGAAGAGCACACTAATTGCTAAATAATCAGTTCTGAAAAGATATAAACAGGAATCATTATATGAACTGAATTAGAATTTAGGAATTCAGATGCATATACATACACACATATGCAATTAGTGAAAAAAAGAGACCATGACTCTAAAGGAGAGTTAGGAGGAATATATGGGAGGTTTTTGAAGGAGAAAGGGGAAGGGCAACTGTTGTAATTCAATTATAATCTCAAAAGCAAGAAATAAAAATCAAGCTTAGTTTAAACACACCAGAAGAATATTTTTTCCTTATTAATCTTCAGTGCTTTTTTTGTAGACATTAAGCACAACAGGATGATGTCTCCACTCTCTATGGAATCCAGAAGCACTGTCTTCTCTTTTGCTAATGAAATCTCCAAGGCTTGATGCTCTATGAGCATCTTGTGCTTTTCCTTGTGTTCTTCTTACTTTTGTCCTTTTCCCATGCCTACATTTTTTTCCCTTGAAAATCTTTATATTTTAAATATCTATGAGTTTTCATTTTTGTTAGAAATTGCCACAAGGAAACATTCATTTCCCAAATGATTTTTGGGGATGGGATAAAAGTTTTATTTAAGCTTATAGTTTACTGGCTATCATCAAGGGAAGTCAGGAAGGCAGGAACTAGAGTCAGAAACCATGGAGGAATACTATTTACTGGTTTGCTTCCCTTGACCTCTGATCTCAACTCAATTCTAATTTAAATTTATCTTCTTCTTTTTAACCATAGCAGCGCTGTTGTTCTATCTACATTTCAAAGAAATTAGCTTTACTTTTCTAAGATAAGCATTTATCTCCTTATTTCAGTGGTAGGGATTATAAACAAAAACATAAACATAGATAGGAATGGGGGCTTTTGAGAATGATTTAATACCAGGCCTAACAATATTAATTTATGATTAGTGTTCAGTCTCAAGCATTTATACTTTAGTATTTAGTTACCTTTTTTTGTTTTTTTGTTTTTTTGTTTTTTTTTTTTTTTATTTAGTTCGGGGAAACTCAATGTTTTTTATTGAGCTGAAGTTTGATCTGCTTTGCTTTCCAGAACATTAAAAGATTTTCTCTTTTTCTTGGTTTGAAATGTTCAAAATTTAAGAAAAGTTTTATAGTGAATCTTAAAAAATACTTATTTTCTAAGTTTGTATCTGGCTCTTCGCAATAGATTATTGGGTCATCTGAAATTCTGTAACTAGGAAAACACTTTTTTGTCTTAGTAATGAGCAATTCTGACATCTTAAGACAACGCTTTACTATCCTAAAAACTCTCAAAGAAAACTTTAACTTTGAACAAAATATCAATGAAACTATTGCAGCCCAAGAATTTTCCTTATTGCACAATGTATGTTGAGCAATTTCTTTTTCTTGTTGTTTTTAAATGTTTCCCATTGATCTTTTACTTGTAGCTTCTCGGCATCACTTGTTCTATTATGGTGACATTTGCTGTTTCCTTCACTTATTTTGTAAACTTTTCAACCCTCAGTTTTACTAGTTCTTTACGACTTTCATACATTGTATTTTGATCTTACATGCCCAATACCTCCTGGACCCACTGTCATTTGCTACCCACCCAACCTTGTGTCCTCTTTTTTTTAAATTTAAACTCACAAAGTACAATTTACATTGCCCATATAATCTTACTTGTATATCTGCCAGGAGCCAGTAAAGCTGCCAGGACCCATACCTTTAAAGAAAACGGACTCTCCCCATCCCAGCAGCTATAAATGACACACAGTTCTTTGGCTAGAAATAGTGTTTTGTGCCTACTTCCCCTCTACATGCTGAGATTTTGTTTGGCTTCAGTTTGTGCAGGTCTTGTGCCTGCTGTCAAAACCACTGTGAATCCATATGGGCAACCACCCTGTTGTGCCCAGAAAATACTGTTTCCTTGTAGTCATCCATTAACTTTGGCTTTTACAGCACTTTGTACCTTCTTCTACAATGATCTCAGAGTCTTGGGAGAAAGAGGTGTAACACAGATGTCCCATTTGGGGATGAGCATTTCACAGTCTTTCATTATCTATAGCTTTACCAGCTGTGAGTCTCTATTAATTGCCATCTAAAGGAAAAAGAAGCTTCTTTGATCAGGGTCAAGAGACACAATAATCTAAGGATATAAGGTTAAGATTTTGGGCATGATTTTAATGCTCTGTGAATTTAGCAAACTGATAGTAGTTTCTCTCCTAGAGCTTATGACTTGTCTAGATACAAGTCTTCATTCATCTTGGCTCCTATAAATGTTCCAGACATGATTTTAAACTTGTAGAGCAGGATTTAAACACAAGCAGAAAGTTACTGGTAATTACTATGATATTTGCATCACAATTGACCAGTGGGCACCTCTCTCAGGCCAGTCATTATTGTCTTTCACAGGGTCCACATCTGGATTAGATTGATGATTCTTCTTCTCTTTTGGTATCATGCACAACCCTTTCCAGCACTATAAAAACTATAGTTTTTATAAGTTTCTCCATTAGTATAGGCTTTATTTCTCTATGTTCTGTGATTCAAGTTATATGATATCTTCAGTAACAGAGTCTTCCAAGTTCTGGAGTGTAGCTTATAAGGGCACTGGCAAATAGTCCATAAAGTGTTATAGATGAGTTCAGTATAAACTTAATTTAAATATAACACTGGATTTTTAGCTGAGAACTCGAAGAAGTAATTCCATCTTCTTGAGTAGGAATTAGAACTCCTCATTAAGGAAAACACTGCTCATGTTAATAGAGAATTAATCATGACTATGGGAAAGTTTTGTTATTTTAAATAATGTTGTATTTAAGAGCCTACTACAATAATTTCTTTCTTTGGTAATTTTAACTTTGTATAGTTGAGTGAAGACCAAATTTTAAATAGTATTTTTGATCATAATTCTTTACTTGCTATTCTTAGATATACGATGCACATCTCATTATGAAGTAGAGTGTTGAAAAAGTCATCATGTATGGAAAAAATGTTAAGAAAAAGGAAAGAATGAGAAGAGTAAGAATAGAAAAGGAATCAGAACTAGAATGCTTCAGTCTTTGACTACATTATATGCTTGTTTGCAAAAATATGTGATTATCTACTATTAGTATTTTAATTTCTGAAGGATTTTGAAACAATGCATTTTGTATCAATGTCCTTTAGTGAAAATTCCTGTGAAATGTGTCTATTTGATTATTATTTACTGTAGATCCCAATGTATGGCAATATTTAAAGCCTAGAAATTAGATGCTGTCACTTGAATGACACCTCACATCTTACTGATGTCTTTCTTTTAACTTCAACTCAACTGATGTTAGTTGCTGAGCTGCAGCATTGGTATTTGCAAAAGGAGGTAGCTGCAGTATTTTTTGTCAGGGCATACAAATCTGCTGGAGTGAAGAGAGTCAATGAAGACTAGAGGTCACAGTAGCACAGCCAGTGTTTTGGAGCCCAAACACACTAAAGTATTTATTTATTTATTTGTTTGTTTATTCATCCATTCACTTGTTTAATTAATTAATTTATTATCTATTTAATCTTTTATTGCATTTATTTATTTGGGGAACAGCAGGAACTGGCACTCTCTTTTCACCAGGTGACCCTCAGCTTTGAAGTCAGTCTCCTTAGGAAGGGTCTCTGCTCCCTGAGTCATCTCACCAGACCATCTCTAGCACTTTGCATTGGCATCAAAGGTTGTCATTCCAAGTGACACTGTAAAAGACCAGATAAAATGTGTCTTTTTTTTCTGTCCATTTTATTTTTATTGCTTTTTTTCTTTATCTACATATATTTGTCCAATAAAATTAATTGATATTTCATACATGTCTGTCATGTACTTGATCTTAACCCCTCTCTGCTACCATCTCCATCCCCCTCCACTACTGATCCTCTCTCTACTGCCCTCATGCAGTTCTATCAGAAAGCATACTTTTTAGTATGTCTAAGGATAGATTTTCATACTGTTTTCTTTTATAAAGCCGATCAGAGTTAAAAGGACTTTGGATAGTTGGTAAGCACAAACTTTCCTCTGATTCTAGTTATTCTGCAATTAAAGACTTTTCCCAAATGACTTTCTGGCACATATTTCTAATCTAAGCACTATAGAAATGGAGGCCAGAGGGCCAGAAGTTCTGCTTTAATCTAGGCCATGAAATGAATTTAAAGTCAACATTGGATACATAAGAACTTGTCTCAAAAGCAAAACAAAATCCAAACAAACAAACAACAACAACAACAACAAGAAAAACATAAAAGAAAAAGAAAGAACAAAAGCCCCAGCACCTCCCCAGCTCAGGTGTGTTGATCCCTACCAGTGTTCTACAGCTGAATCTATTACCAAGAATCACCATAGGAAACTACTTCAGATCAGTAAAATACTTTATCATAATATAAGAACAGAAAGTTGAGGGGCTGTTATGGAATATTAGTTGAAGATGTGTTACATTTGTTTATGCTGTGGAACATTTGTTTAATGATGCAAAGACATGTTGCACTCTTTTATTTGGCAGTTGTTTAATTCTGTGAAGCTGTTACTATGCCTGTCTAAAACACCTGATTGGTCTAATAAACAGCCGAACAGCCAATATCTAGGCAGGAGAGGGATAACCTGGGCTGCCAGGTAGAGAGAATAAAAAGGGAAGATCAAGGAATGAGAAAAGAAGGAGGAGAGAGGACACTGGAGACTGGCCATCCAACCACACAGCCAGACAGCCAGATATGGAGTAAGAAGTCATATATATATATATATATATATATATATATATATATATATATATGTATGTATAAAGGTAAAAGCCCAGAGGCCAAAAGTAGATGGGATAATTTAAGTTAAGAAAAGATGGCTACAAATAAGCCAAGCTAAGGCTGGGCATTCATAAAAGAATAAATCTCTGTGTATTTATTTGGGAGCTGGGTGGCAGGCCTCTCAAAGATATAAGAGTAAAAAACAACCAACTATAGGAGGCTTAAAGACAAAAAATTTTACTTGGTGGCATAAGATTTGTAGTTAAGACATTGTCTCCCTTATTATTTGGTTCCTCCATTTAGATTTCTTTTATATGTATATATTTTAAGCAGCTTCTGCAACAGTAAATTTCATCTCAGTGGATATATTAAACATATTTAAGCATAGGTCCCATGCCTAGCAGTAGACAGCTAATAGAAAGGGAACTCAATGATATTTTTTGTAGAATTATTAGTTTGTTTGAGCTTTTTTTTTTGACTTATTGGTGATTTGCTTCTATATCGCCATTTCTGATTTGTGTTATTTATATATTTTCTGTCTGTATTATGCTTTTTCTTTGTTGTATTTAACTTTTCGACTCTGGGTTAATTTGTTTGAGAGAGAGAGAGAGAGAGAGAGAGAGAGAGAGAGAGAGAGAGAGAGAGAGAGAGAGAGAGAGAAATGCGTGGAGTTTCATATGTAGGTAGGTGGGGAGGAACTGGAAATAGAGATGTGATGAGAAATAGTGATGAAAATGCATTATATAGAATATTTTCAGTGAAATATATTAAAATGTCATGCACATCACATTGAAACCACATCGTAGAAATGTATTTGAAAACTTTAATATAATTCTTAGTAAGACAAATAATTATTGAACAATTTTAGAATTATCATATTTAGTTCTAAATATTTGCCCATCATATCCCAACTCCAATGCCTATGACAACACTCACCTCCTAGTTGTCTGGAAGGGTGGAAGATCAGTTACTGCTTCAGGCCCTTCCCACTGATTTTGTCATTAATGAGCTGTACTGGTCATTTGGAGTATACTAATCCACAGCTCCTTGTTCTCAGTATTTCAAGAAAATACACCATTTTTTATACTAGATAGAGAGTGACTAACATTAGTCATTCATGCATATACCTCGGAGTACTTCACTGTTTGTCCCAACTCAGATTTTCTATTGCTGAAAAGAAGAAGGAGAAGAAGAAGAAATAGGAGGAGGAGGAGGAGGAGGAGGAGGAGGAGGACGAGAAGAAGAAGGAGAAGGAGAAGGGGAAGGGGAACGAGAACAAGGAGTACGAGAGCAAGAAGAACAACAAGAGGAACAAGAAGAACAACAACAAGAATAGGAACAACAAGAAGACAAACTCCATGGGAAGGAGGAGAAGCTCCTGAGAGAAGAAACTATTGGTCTGACTTCCTCATTTGTATAGGTTACTAGTACCAAAAAGTACATATTTATAATCCAAAGCAATCTGAAAGTGAAATGTCCCCTTTCACCTTAGTCACTCATTTTCTCACCTAGTAGTTCTTCTGGGAGAACTTTGTACACTCCTTACTGTTTCTTTAAAAAGTGATATTCACCCAAACTTCCAATTCAGGTTTTGAAGCTCTTTTCAATTGAAATTTTTTGAAACAAAATAATAATTTGGTTTCTTTTCTGTAGGTGTCTTTATCACTTACTAATTTAGTTCAAGTGTCTGACATTTTTCTCAAATGTGTGTCAATTGAATAATTATAATAAGATTATTACTATGTTTTTCTTTGTTACTACAATTGGTATAATTTCCTTTGTAAAACTAAAGAATCACAATTACCCACTGGATTTACTGAGTTTTCTTTAGGTGCAAGCAAGGCATTGTGCTGTTTTCTCTTCAGGACCTCATTAAATCTTTACAACACTCCATGTAGCAAGAGTCACTGACAATGTCATTATGAAGATGGGGAGTTGGATTCTGAGGAGCCAATAACCTTTCTAAGAGCAATAATTTGGCCACAGACTATCAGATCCTAGAGCTAAGACTAGTACCATCTCACCAAAAGTTTTTAATCATTTCTTCGGTGCCTCACTTTTAGCAGAAGTGCTCTGTGATTACTATCTCATTGTACATTGCTGGCAAATTTCCATGAGGTTCTTAAATCTGTTACAACAATGTATAGCGGTTAATAGTCTCCACAGAAAGAGAACAAATAAACAGAAATCTCCATACAGCTATATCTCATAGAGAGGTTTTTTTTTAATAGTTGGTAATGATGATTGTGATGCTGGCAGGCCTGGAGTGTTTAGGAAAAATAACATGGGGAAATCTGGAAGATATTAATATTGCAGTTGGAGGCAGGATTTCTTTTATCTCGGAAATCTGTCTTTTTTATAAATCAGCGGGTTGAAGGCGATCTCACATTATCGAGGGTAGCTTTCTATATTCAGCATCAACTGATTGCACACATTAGCCACAAATTACAACATCTTTCCCACATAACCAGGTCAATGCTTCATTAGTAATTGTAGAACACCATCTTCCTTGACATAAGAAATTAATCATTGCACAATATATAACAGGAAACTGACATTTGTATTACAAAATAACTCAGTGCTGTAACTTAGAGTCTGCATGTATAAAGAACATCACCTTCTACATACTATTGCCTTATGGATAGGTGAACTTCCCAATGGAACTTAAAAATTCTTGTAATATTTGCAAGATCCTGATTTAAAAAAAACTGTACTCCTATACTCATTATTTTTAATTATGTGTGCTTGCCATGTGGAGACCAAATGATAAAGTGTATTCCATCTCAAGAAATTTTGTTGAATTGGTCACTTTAATCTATCTATCTATGTATCTATCTATCTATCTATCTATCTATCTATCTATCTATCTATCATCTAATCTGTCCATCATCTATTTACATATTTCTCTATCCATCTGTGTAGAAATATTTACATATATCATCTGCCTATATATATATATATATCTATATTTATGTATACCAATTATTTATGTCACCTACAAATATTTGTGTGACTCTGGCTTTATATTAAGTATTTTTTCACAATAAATGTGTAGTAAAGCTTACAACAATTATTATGATTTAGAAGTAATCCAGTATCTCTTGAAAATGTTTTAGTACTAGTACTACAGAATTAGGGTTAAGCACTAGTATGAGAAAAGCGACTTTTGTGTGTGCAATCAAATTATACAATATACTGATATTAAAGGATAATATTGGGTTCTCTAATTCCCCACAAATCCAGTGAAGGTTTTATAAAGATGAGATTAGATAAAAAGAAGATAAAGAGGCATTGGGGCCACAGAAGCAAATGAATGAATCTTGTCAACAATACAAGTGTGGGATTCAGACGATGACTCAGTAAAATGCTTTCTGGGGAAGCTGAGGTACCTAAGTTTTGATTCCCAGCATCTGCATCCATGTACAAAGCATTTTCAATACTAAGGTGGCTCTAAAGAATATTTCCCGGCCACTTTGCATAATTAATCTTGCATGCCTTTAATCATGCAAGCTTTTGCATAATCTGTAAAGATCCAATGCACAGCTACTCACATAGACATATAGTCATAGATATATAGGGCATTAAATGTACTAAAATTACATTAAAATATTTACTTACAAAGTATTCATTTAAAAAACAACACAAGTCACTACTAAATGAATTTTGACTTTCATAGGCATTTTATTTTCTTTTTAAACAATTTTATCGTGTTTATTTCCCCTTCTTTCATTCACCCTTTTGCCCTTTCCATCCCTCTTCCCACTCCATCTCTCTCTCCCTCCTTCCCTCTCTCTCTCTCTCTTTTTCCCTCCCTCTCTGTGTCTTTCCACACTTTCTCTCAATGTGAGTGTGTATGGGTGTGTTTGGATTCAGACATATGCATGTGTACATGGATGGTGGTACTTGTGTGTCATAGTGAACACATGAAGTTCAGAAACAACTTTCAGGAAGTAGTTGTTTTCTCCTACAATACAGGGTCTCAAGGACTGCACTCAGGTCTTTTCTCCTGCAACACAGGTCTCAAGGATTCAGCAGCAGGGCAGCAGGAAATCTTATCTACTGAGTCATGTCTCTGGCCCATTGAGATGATTTTTTAAATAGAAGCATGAAATGTAAATATAAATAAATTTCTTAATGAAACATAAAATTTTGTCTTTTAAAATAATTATACAATGTTACTAAGAACAAGAAAATACATTTTAAAGTATTTTTGACAAAAATTAGAATCTAACTTTATATTATCATATTTATATTAGAACATTAGTAGTTTCAAACTAGAAGGATCATATTTCATTAGTTCCAAAATTGTAATTGTTTCTACAATGGGGTGTTTATAAATTACTAATTTATCCATCACTCTTCACAACCCTCATCTAAAGAGAGACCAAATTCTCTCCTCAATGAAGGAAGTACATGTGTACAAAGAGGTTCAGAGTTAGATAACTTCATGAAGGAAAGCTGAAAGGTGGAAAAGTTTCTTCAAGGTGCCGATAAAGCACCAGAAAGAATTCACTGTAATAGAATTTGAAAGAAGCCAACAGCACTATGTCACTCTGGATTAAGTGGTGACAACGAGACCAGCAACTTCTTACCTCAGGGATACACACATCAGTTTTTTAATATATTGTTTTGCTTCTAAATGAATAAATAGTGCAAGGTTACATAAACCACATTAAGTATCATACACTTTTAAGAACAATGACCTAACTCCCTGAAGAATATTAACCAGGTGAATGCCACATTTTAATTTCCACAAAGCAGATTTTATAGCATTGTCTAAATGATAAATTCTTTGTGATTATTATTTTTATTTTATTTGTAATTACTTATACATTGGAGGTAAAATGAACTATTTGTGGGGAATGACATTGTCAAGTAGGTGTTCTTATTCTGGACAACAAAAGTGTGATTATTAGAACACTAGATTCAGTACCAATTATATATCAAGGGTGATTTTCTCTTTCTAATGGGTTGAAACCAACACAGCCAATAGGAACATGAGAGGAGTTACAACATCCAAATCCCAGAAGCAAAGATGAAGATGGTACATATCAAAGTACTGAAACCGCAGAAGACCAAGAAAAATAGGCACACCTCAAAGCTCTCATCTAAGTCATGAAGGCTGCTGTAAGAAAATGCTACACTGACTAGCTTACCCACATTAGGAAGGCATTTTCCGCTTTAGAAGCTAAGGTGCTTCTGTGTTCAAAACCCATCAGTTTCAGTATCTGGTGAGGACTGACTCCCAGCTGCACAGATAATATCTTCTTCCTGGGTCCTTAGAGGATAAAAACAGTTGATTAGTCTTTTTGTTTTGTTTTGTTTTGTTTTGTCTTCATAATTGCCCTAATCCTGTTTTAATCAAGTTTCTTTTGAGAAACAAACTACATTGAGTATATTTGATATTACAAAAGTGGATTCGTTATACCACGTCCACAATGGAACTTGAATAGCCCAATGATGGTTATAAGTAGGTTGGAGAATCTGAAATTGCAACAGCTTCTCTCCAAGAAGCTGGAAGACTCAGCATAAGGGAGGGAGCAGTGGGGATGCCCAGTCTTATTCTGAAGACTAGAAGATTTTTGGAGATTCACTAATGTGAGTTCACACAGGAGGGCTGGAGAAGGCAGAGTTAGATACCCATGGAAGAAGTCAGCAACAATGTGACATCCTCCAGGAAGAGGAGTTTGTCTATGCCAGATGAACTCCTTCTTCCTCTTTTTTTCCCATTTATTGCCCAAACCAATTGGACAGTACTACCCACATCCAAAGTGATGCTTCCCCCTTATTTTCTAGTCTTCTTTGTGCATTTCTCTGGAAGCATCTTCATAGTCTATATCAGATGTGTGCGTTACTAATATTCTAAGCAATTCTCAGTCTAATAATCACCAATCAAGGTTAATATCATAAATTCCATCCATGTTGATTCTTCCCTGAAGAGCACATTTGCCTTCTAAAGATTCAGTTTCTGACTTACACACACCAGCATTGTCTTTCAACCAATGAATTTGGAAAGAGGGCTTTTAAAATCATAATGCTTCTTAAATTCTGTGCAACGCTTAATGTTTGGTACCTATAACAGAAGACACTTATTAAAAATCTAAAATAGCATTATATATATATATATATATATATATATCACAAGCACACTTAGATTTATTTATTCTATTTAGAGAAATAAGAGACTAATCTTTCCTCATCCTAGTAGAATCCTGGAGAGGAGATCATAAACGTCTAGTGTTGGGCACCTGGCACGGTGGCACACAGATTTCAACAAGTTGAGCTCTGCAAGAGTGACTGTGAAGCATGCAGCATCCTCTGAGAAAGTTAGCACTTCAGCCAACATTCTCTAGGCAGGACACGGGAAGAAATGTCTATCGAAATGAATGTCTCACTCACTACAAGCATGAATGACTTCTAGGTTTCTTCTGTGCTGTTCCCCATGTGCCAGGCTCTGCAGGGAAAGTGGGCTGATGCAGACCACACTCCCTTAGTTCTATTCTTATCTACCCCTCAAGTATTAATGGCTCCGTAGAATGAGGAAAGTAGGTCCCACTATGACAATGTTTACCAGGTGAAAAAGGAACAGATTGGAACAGGTCGAGGAGAGATTCTTATCAAGGACATTAAATTGATATGTGTGAATGCATTGAAAAAACTTTTATTATTATAGCCAAGAAGGTACTGTAAAAATAAATAAGTACATAGAAAACTAGGCAAAATTAATTGCAATAAAATTATTAATTCTGCAACAAAAATAACAGTATGCAAGCTAGCAAAAATAATGGCAAACTGCATACTTTACTTAAGACACTATGCAAATTGACAGTATAAATCTAATTAAAACCAAATTATGATACAAATGTGTAGGGTTGTGTGAATGTAGGTACTTGGGTTGTATTTGAAATCATTCATTGTGAATAAATGAATAGATAATGATTCCTGCTGAACAATAGGCTCTGGGAAGCACATGCTTCTTACTTAGAGAAATGAGAGGGAAAAACACTGAACAACTAAACCAGCTGGAAATGCTATTTTTGGATGTCAACTATAGGTGGGAGAATGAAACATTTCTTGCAGAACTCTTTGAATCGTGTTAGCATCGAATATGCACATAGATTGCTTAGAGCACAAAATATAATTTAAAAAATAGCAAAATGTTCTCATTTTAAATTCAATGTATTTGGAAACATTAAGTTCATATAAATCTTTAACCCAAGCAGGCATTGTTAGCAAGCTGTATGAGTGCATATAAACATCACATACTTCAACTGTCGTTCTTCTCCTTATTAGTTTTAAGTTAAAAGCTAAACACAGCCCTATTCATCATACATAGTAAACAGTATTGACACAGTGCAATAAGAAAATCACAACTCTTGGTGATATTGGACAGGGAATCTGACGAATGACATATTCATAACAAACATAGGAACCAACTAGATCATTGCCTAGTTAAATGCCAACCTAAGATTAGATTGTAACTTTTAAAAGTAACTTGATTCCATTACTAGGAATTACATAGACTAGGAAAGTTGGGGTTTGCACAATTTGCTATAGAAAATGTAAGCTATTTTAATAAAATGTTTATAAATGGATGAATGCCATGACATAGTGTATTTATCAATTCTAAGCATATTATCTTCTTTAATAACTGGTATACAGAATCAATAATATCTCTGTATGAATGACTACAGATCATCCAAAAATACGCTCTAACAATGTAGAATTTATTTTGTAATTTGATTTCTGTTAGTGTGAGGTGAGGACTAATTATTGCTGTGAGGTAGAGGCAGCATGATATTGTTCATTCTACTCTAATACTGCTATGTGAACTATCCATATCAGAAATGAAATGACTATTGTATTTGTTACTTTAGTCATGGCTGAGACAAAATACCTGAGAAAATCAACTAAAAGAAAGAGTTGATTTAGGGTCACAGTCTATCACAGTGGAAAGGCATGCTGATATGACAAGCTGCATGTACATATTTGCTAGCTACTTTTAAAGCAGAATGGCTAGACATAGGTTGCCAGCAATGTAACTAAGTTTTTTTCACTTTTCTCTATTTGTAAAATATTTCCTGGGTACTGAGATATGGCTAAGTGTATAGGATCATTTATTTTACCAGCACAAGGACCTGAGTTCTCATCTTTGGAATCCACATAAATAAACAGGCATTGCTGTACATGACAGTGACCCCACACGTTAGAGGGGCACAGAAAGACGAAGCCATGGAGCTCCTTGGTCAACCATCCACACTGAAATGGTGAGCTTATGTTCATTGAGAAACTCTGTCTCACATCAATGAGGCAGAGAGAAACAAGAAGGCCCTCCCAATATCCTGCTTGGGTTTCTTCATCTATGTGAATAGGAGCATGTATTCACACTGTCATGTGCATGTACTATATACCACACATATATTCACACATATACATACATATGTACATACATACATACATACATACACACACATATACATACACACATGCACTCACACCTACAGGCACACATATATGCACACATATACATGCAGGCACACATACATACAGACACACTGACACACACATACATATATATGCACACATGGACACACGCATGCACACTGAAACATTCACACACACCCATGCACACACAAGGGCACACACTCACGTAAACAAACACAAACACACACATACACACTGTACTTGGTAGTTTTGTGTGTCAACTTGACACAAGCTAGAGTCAACAGAGGAAGGAGGCTCAGTTAAGGAAATGCCTCCATGAGATCCAGCTTTAAGGCATTTTCTCAAATAATGATTGATGGGAGAGGGTCCAGCCCATGGTGGGTGGTGCCATCCCTGAGCTGCTGGTCCTGGGTTCGATAAGAAGGAGGGCTGAGTGGACCAGTAAGCAGTAACCCTCCATGGCCTCTGCCTCAGCTTCTGCCTCCAGGATCCACCCTATTTGAGTTCCTGTCCTGACCTCCTTTGGTAATAAACAGCAATGCTGAAGTGTGAGTCAAATAAACCCTTTCCTCCCCAACTTGCCTTTTGATCATAATATTTTGTTGCAGCAACAGAAACCCTAACTAAGGCACATAGAAACATACACACACACATACATATATATGCACATACTCATAAACACAAACACACACATACAAACACATACATACATGTACATGCACAAAGACACATACACAAATACATACACACATACATACATGTAGTGGGTAGCCATTCCAACCTTAATCTGGAAGTTCCAACCCCCATTGAGGCTTCGGTAACTGTCATGCGTACAAGGCGGGGCCAAGAGAGGAACCTGAAGACCCAAGATCCGGATGTGCCAGCTCTCTTGTTTCCTGGACCCTGGATGCTGGAAGTAGACCAAGCAGAGTTCTCCAGAGAACACCGCTGGACTGCGACACACCTTTTCCCAGACCCTGCCACTTACCTATCCCTTCACTTGTAAGTTATGCCACTAAATAAACCTCCCTTTTGACTATGTGGAGTGGCCTTAATAATTTCACTAATACATACATACACACAAATAAACACTCACGTATACATACACACACACACACACACACACACACACACACACACACACACAAATATATATATACACACACTCATATACTTACACACAAGTACACACACACAGACACACACTTTTCAGTATAATAATATAGTAGATTTTAAATGCTTAAATTATTCTGTAGAGTCATTCCGACTGATGGATAAATGTGTGTATGTGTGTTTGTGTGTGTGTGTGTGTGTGTGTGTGTGTGTGAATGTATGTTTATGTGACTATGTATCTGTTTGTGTGTATATGTATTTGGATGATTTTCCTTGACCAGAAATACCAGAAATATAACAAATAAAAGTCCTTGATATATTTGCTGAGAAATTCGGATGTTAAATTATTTCATTTCAAATCTATTCACTCCCAAGAAGTATTCTATCATTTATGGGAATTGGCCAACAAAACAATGCACAGCTCAGAATTGCTTTTCAAAATGATGTTCATGAAATTGAGAGCAAGTAATAAACTATACTGCCTAGCATGTATTAAACTTAGAAACATATTCAAGATTTTGTTATTCAGTTGCAGACCAGCACACAGTTTTATGAACAGTTAAAATTTAATTTTCATTTTTCTAAAATAAAAATCGTATGAGATGCTATGATATTTAAATTAAATTCTGACACTGTTTACTACATTCCATTGATAGACAGGAGACTTCAGCAGTCTGCTGTGGGATGGTCTGTATGTCAAATTGCTCTGATTGGTCAATAAATAAAACACTGATTTGCCAGTGGCCAGGCAGGAAGTATAGGTGGGACTAACAGAGAGGAGAATGAAGAGAATTCTGGGAAGTGGAAGGCAGAGGAGAGAGACACTGCCAGCCGCTGCCATGACAAGCAACATATGAAGATGCCAGTAAGCCAAGAGCCATGTGGCAAGGTATAGATTTATAAAAATGGATTAATTTAAGATATAAGAACAGTTAGCAAGAAGCCTGCCACGGCCATACAGTTTGTAAGCAATATAAGTCTCTGTTTTTACTTGGTTGGGTCTGAGCAGTCATGGGACTGGCCAGTGAAAGAGATTTGTCCTGACTGTGGGCCAGACAGGGAAACTCCAGCAACAAATGGCGCCATAACGTGGGGCAGGAATTTCCACTTAAAACCTGAGAAAGCATAAAAAAAAAAAGATTCTAAAACGGAGCTAAAACAACATTCTAGTTGTCTCTCTCAAGTTAGCCACAGCCTGAGGACTTGAGCTACTGTATGGCGGGGTCCTGTTGTGCATGTTTGAACATCAGTATGGCAGGAATAAGGCGTTTGCAAGTGGCACATTAAGCTGTGTGGTGGATTAAGCCTTTGCGAGTACAAAACAAAAAAAGAAGTTTCTGGGCTACACGCTGCTTTGATCGAAGCATAGACCCACCAAGGCTCCCAGAGCTGGCGGTTAACATATCACCGCCATCTTGGGAAGCTGAGATGGGCAGAGCCAGCAGCCATAGTGCCATTTCAGTCTTAGAATGCTGCAGTTTAAAGCAATAGGCTCAAGGTAATATAAAAAATAAGCCACGAAAAGATGGCTACCACACAGAGAATCTGGATTATGTTCATTTTGATATTTGTAACTGAAGAAAAACATTTGATTGCAAAAGCTGTTGAGTTATGCCAAAATGTATATTTTAAAGGTACCTTGACTTCAAAATTTGGATGTAAGGATATATTGCTTTGGAAAGGAAGCTCTGCTTTTGTTTCCACAGAAAGCCAGAGGCTATGGATTTGTTCCAGACTAAGATACATGAGGTTTGACCAGCCAAGACCCCCTGAAAGGTCTCCGATGACACCATGGCCCAGATGATCCAACATCCAGAATGGTTTGTAGGCAACTGGCTCAGACAATACAGCCTCATGGACTACTCCATAATCCTAAAATTTTCTTTGTGTCCCCATAAGATACAGCACCCCCCTCCAGCAGGAAGTAGTAAGAGAAGCTACGCCCAAATTCCCAAATTATATGAAATTTTACTATGTTCAGGTTAAAACCTTCCTTTTTGAAAAAAAAAGAAAAGGGGAAGTGCTGTGGGATGGTCTGTATGTCAAATTGCTCTGACTGGTCAACGAATAAAACACTGATTTGCCAGTGGCCAGGCAGGAAGTATAGGTGGGACTAACAGAGAGAAGAATGGAGAGAATTCTAGGATGTGGAAGGCAGAGGAGAGAGACACTGCCAGCCCCCACCATGACAAGCAGCATGTGAAGATGCTGGTAAGCCATGAGCCACGTGGCACGGTATAGATTTATAAAAATGGATTAATTTAAGATATAAGAACAGTTAGCAAGAAGCCTGCCACGGCCATACAGTTTGTAAGCAATAAAAGACTCTGTGTTTACTTGGTTGGGTCTGAGAGGTCGTGGTACTGGCCAGTGACAGAGATTTGTCCTGACTGTGGGCCAGACAGGGAAACTCCACCAGCAGCAGTCAACTTTGGGGAGTTTTATAAGTTCTGTAACACTAATATAATGCATGAAATGCTAGAGAAATGGGAGACAAAATCCATGGCTATCCCCAAATTATATACATACATACATACATACATGCATACATACACACATACATGTATGTATTTCTCTTTTTATTTGTGTGTATATATTTATGTCTCTGTGGGGGTTGTGGACATATGCATGAAGGTACCTGCATAAGTTCAGAGGTCATCCAAGGCACTGAAGCTGTGGTACTGGCAATTGTGAAGTAGCCACCATGAGTGCTGAATACTACACTCTCATTTCCTGTGGCACATGCAAGTTCATCTAACTACTGCGCCATCTACCCTACTCCAACATTCTTATATCTTGTGGTGTGACACACTTCATAAGTTAAAAAAGAAATGTCGATTTACAAATGGCTCTGGGAAGTCCATCCTACTCTGATTTTATTTTGTTATTATTTTTTTTAATTAACAGAATAAGTCACTGCCCAGGGTTTACAGAAAATGTTGAATTCATTGTGTTCAAGTTTCAGGATATGATAAACAAAATACTGGACTACAATTTCAGAATAAACTTTAGTCTTGTTTCCATCAAACATTTTCATAGTTAAAATATAAGTAAAAAAAGACCCTCTTGTTACAGTGCTTATTGCCATAAAATACATGAAAAAGAAATCATCTTGAATACTTTCAGGTGTTCAAACCATCTAAAAATTTAAACCTTAGCAATTTAGTCATTTTCACAGTGTGTGCAGTTTATATTCCTTCTAATGAGTGTGTGTTTCCTATCCCAGAGCTAATCACCTTATCTATCATTTCTTTAGCACATCCTGAATTTTCATAAAATGGTGGAAATGCTCCAAATGTATTTCACCCAGAATTCCTTTTTATCCACTGAATTAAATTCTGTTATTTTGAAAACCGAGACATCAAACACTTCTCATCATGCAGCCAGAGGGCTAGTTCATAGCTTTTATACAAATTGTCTGCAGTACTTCTGTGTGGCCCAAAGATCAATCAGCTAGTTGTAAATAAAATGGATTAATGCTTTTCTCAAATGGCTAGTGTGCCTTTGTACCCCACTGCCTGAGAACATGCACAGTAGAAAAATGTAATTTTTTTCCAGGGTATAATGCAAATACCTTTCCCCAGTACTAGATATTATGAAGTTGAGTTTTCTCATCTGGGGAAGATTTAAAGGTCAGCATATTTGGAGTGAAATATACAAGCCTTTCCATAAGTAAAACATCTTCATGACTATAGTACCCCCTCTCCAGTATTATTATCTAATTTAAAAATTGCAAAGACGTATGTTATTCTTACATGGCTTTTATTTTTGAATTGACACATTTCACTGAAGGCCATTCTCTGGCTCTTCCTCCAAAGTACTCTGTGGTAAGTCCATTACTTAATGTTGGAAAGGCATGTTTCACACAAAGGGGTGACGTACTTGCTCTGCTATTGATACACTTGATGAACAGCCATTTCCATATTTTCCCAGGTCATCTTTTTAGGGATGAATATTATTACTCAATTTAAATACAGCATGCTTTATTTATGCATCAGTTCATGGTCATTTCACTAGTCGTCTTTCTTGGCAAGTGTGAGTAGCCTTGAAGTAAATATGGCAGTCGAGAAATTTTTCCATCATGCTAACTTATTGGCTTTCCCAGATTTGAGTTTACAGTGTCACATGAAACTTCTGTTTTTATTTGGAGGAAACCAGATGTTCTTATCCACGATGCCTAAAGTAACCTATATAAGCTTTATATGTATCCCTCCCTTTATCAATATTCAGCATTTTATTTCTTTCTTTTCTTTTTTTTTCTTGGTTTTTCAAGACAGGGTTTCTCTGTATAGTTTTGGTGCCTGTCCTGGATCTTGCTCTGTAGAACAGGCTGGCCTTGAACTCATAGAGATCTGTCTGGCTCTGCCTCCTAAATGTTGGGATTAAAGACATGTGCCACTGCCACCCAGCCAGCATTCTTTTTTTTTTTGTAATTATTATTACTATTGGATAAGAGCCACTCTAAGTGGATTGAGATGATGTCTCACAGTGCTTTGAATTTTCATTTCCCTCGTGACTTTACATGTTGAATGGGTTTTCTTATACCTGCTATTTATTTCAGGCTTTTTTTTTATTTTTAAAAGAAGTGTCTATTAGGATGATTTCCCAATTTGCATCCGCTTATTTGGGAGTTTTGCTATTGAGTTTTAATGCCACTTTACAATGTCTGCAGAGTTCCCCAATGTCAGTTGAATAGTTTTCTTCTGTTTTGTAAGTCATGTCTTTTCTATATTTGCTAGACAGGAAATTTTAATTTGAAATAATTACATTTGTCTTGTCATTGTCTTTGGAGCCTTTTGAAGAACAAATCTTAATTTTATTGAGTTCCCATTTATCCATTGCCTTTCTATCAAATTCAAGAACTCATTGTTCTACACTTATATTTTCCATATTTTGTCCTATTTGTTCAATAGAGGCTTGAAATTTTACATTCCATAGGCAATTACATTTGTGTTTTCACAGAAGGTATTTAAATCAAGGCTCATACCACTTCTATATATGAATAATTAGTCTGGAACATTTATTTTTAAGACTTCATACATTGGTTCACTTTTGAATCTTTGTTAGTCAGTAAACTGTATTTGTACTTCTTTACATCATCATACCTTTGAACAATTTTTGTCAATTACATTCAATTTTCTTTTCTTTTTCTTTCTTTCCTTCCTTCCTTTGTTATTTCCTTCCTCCCCCCTTTCTCTCTCTCTCTCTCTCTCTCTCTCTCTCTCTCTCTCTCTCTCTCTCTTTCTTTTGACAGTCCTGTATGGTTCTATGTTATGTATCTGGGCTATCCATGCTTTGGGTCTCCAGGCCATGTCAGGGGTGCACTTACTCTCATGGCATGGGTATCAGATTATTGGTTGGCCACTCCCTCAATATCTAGGCTTCCTTTACCTCAGCACATCCCATAAGAAGGACAGACTGTAGGTCAAAAGTTATGGGGTTTTGTAGCTAGAGTTTTCCTGCCTGGCCCACGGTCAGGATAAATCTCTTTCACCTGCCAGTCCCACAGCCGCTCAGACCCAACCAAGTAAACACAGAGACTTATATTGCTTACAAACTGTATGGCTGTGGCAGGCTTCTTGCTAACTGTCCTTATATCTTATATCAATCCATTTCTATAAATCTATACCTTGCCACATGGCTCGTGGCTTACCGGCATCTTTACATGCTGCTTGTCCTGGCGGTGGCTGGCAGGCAGTGCCTCCCTCTGCCTTCCTGTTCTTTTTATTCTGTTAGTCCCGCCTACACTTCCTGCCTAGCCACAGGCCAATCAGTGTTTTATTAGCAACATATTTGCCATACAGAACATCCCACAGCAGGGTTTACTTGGTGTCCCAGTCCCTCTATTAGAAGTCTTACCTGGTCACAGGACAGAGCCACTTTGTTTTCCTCTTTTCTATTCAATGAATTCACTATAATAGTTCTTCAATTATTATTGAAATTATGCAGTAGCTAATTATCAATTCATAATTCCACCAAAATTACCATTGTAACTCACCATTATATTCCATTGTAGTATGTTTTATAAGAGCATTGGAACACCATGATTTCTGTACCAACATCAACATTGTCTTTTGATGCTTAATGTCAGGACAAAAGGAACACAGAAGAAGTTTTAAACAGCATATAATCAAATCTTTAGGCATCATTTCAATGACTTCTTTTTTGTCAGTTCTCTTTGTTTCTATCCTGTCTCTGGGTCATTCAGCTTCTGGGTCCTAGTGCTTCAGGAAGAATCAGGGATGGGCTCACTCTCATTGAGTGAGTCTCAGGCTGGACCAGTCATTAGTTGGCCACTCCTACAATCTGTTCCACCCTTACCCCAGAACATCAGATAGGCAGACTGTAGGTTGAAGATTATGTGTCTGGGTTGGTATCCCAATCCCAATATCTCCCTTGGACATCTTACCTAGTCCTAGGAGATGGCCTTTTAATGCTACATATTCCCTATTACTAGAAGTATTAACTGAGGTCATCCTTGCTGGGAGTTTCCTTTGTACCAGGTTTCTACCTGACCCTGAAATGCCCCTCTTTTCCAGTTGTCTCTTTCAGTGCTCTCCATTTCCACCCCTGTAACCTGGTCCCTTGAGTTCTCATCCCCTGGTCCACCCACAAAATCTCATCTATTTCCCCTTCCCAGGGAGATCCCAGTATTCTCTATTGAGTTCTCCTTGTTGCCTAGCCTCTCTAGGTCTATGGATCATAGCATGGTTATCTTTTACTCTACAGCTATTATCTACTTATAAATGAATACATACCATGTTTGTCTTTTTGAGTCTGGGTTACCTAACTAAGGATGAATTTTTTCTGGTTCCACCCATTTGAAAATCTCATGATGTTTTTAACAGCTGATACTGTTTTTAACAGTAATTACATTGCACTCCACTGTGTAAATGTGCCACATTTTCTTCATCCATTCTTCAGATGAGGGACATCTAGGTTGTTTCCAGGTGCAGCTATTACAAACAAAGCTGCTATGAACACAGTTGAGCAAGTGTCCTTGTGGTATGATTGAGCATCCTTTAGGTATATGCCTAGGAGTATAATAGCTGGGTCTTGAGATAGATTGATTCCCAACTTTCTGAGAAAATGCCATATTGATTTCCAAAGTGGCTGTAAAAGTTTGCACTCTCACCAGCAACGGAGGAGTGTTCCTCTTGCTCCACATGTTCTCCCACATAAGTTGTCACTGGTGTTTTTGATCTTAGCCATCTGTCAGGTGTAAGATGGAATCTCAGAGTTGACTAGATTTGCATTTCCCTGATGACTAAGGATGTTGAACATCCCTTTCAGAGTCTCTTGGCCATTTGAGATTTTTCTTCTTAGAATTCTCTGTTTAGAGCTGAACACCATTTTTAAATGGATTATTTTTTGATGTCTTGTTTCTTAAGTTCTTTATATATTTTGGAGATTAGCCCTCTGTCAGATGTGAGGTTGGTGAAGATTTTTTCCCATTCTGTAGGCTGACATTTTGTATTACTGACAGTGTCCTTTGCCTTGCAGAAGCTTTTCAGTTTCAGGAGGTGCCATTTATTAATTGTTGATCTCAGTGTCTATGCTTCTAGTGTTCTATTCAAGAAGTTGTCTCCTGTACCTTTCAGGCTATTTCCCACTTTCTCTTCTATCAGTTTGAGGGTATTTGGATTTATATTGAGGTCTTTGATCCACTTGGACTTGAATTTTCTGTGGGTGATAGATATGGATCTATTTGCATTATTCTACATGCAGACATCCAGTTAGACAAGCACCATTTGTTAAAGATACTTTCTTTTTTTTTTCCACTTGTGTATTTATGGTTTCTTCATCAAAATCAGGTGTCCGTAGGTGTAGCCGGAAGTTTCTCTGGTCCTGCCTTGCCGAGCAGTCCTGACAAATTTCTCTCACCTGCAGTCCCACAGCCACTTATAAAATAATTACACAGAGGTTTATAATAATTACAAACTGTATGGCCTATAGCTCAAGCTTCTTGCTAGTGAGCTCCCATAAGTTAACTCAATTCGTTTCTATTAATCTGTGTGTTGCCACAGGGCCATGGCATTTTCAGCCTGCTGACATCTTGCTGCTCCTTTGGCGGCAGGTTCCTGTCTCCCCTGACTCCGCTCTTCTCTCTTTATCTCTGCTTGAATTTTCCACCAGGCTGTAAACTTTCTTGCCATAGGCCAAAACAGCTTTATTTATTATCCAATGGGAGCCACACATTTTCACAACATACAGAAAGACATCCCACAGCACATAGGTTTGTGGATTTAAATGTGTGTCTTTGATTAGATTCTATTGATCCACCTCTCTGTTTTTCTGCCAATGCCACACTGTTTTTGTTTTTTTTTAACTATTGCTCTGTAGCATACTTTGAAATCCTTAGTCATTAGGGAAATGCAAATCAAAACAACTCTGAGATACCATCTTACATCTGTCAGAATGGCTAAGATCAAAAAACACTGAAGACAGCTTATTTGGAAAGGATGTGGAGCAAGGGGAACACTCCTCCACTGTTGGGGGGAATGTAAACTTGTACAGCCACTCTGGAAATCAGTATGGCAGTTTCTCAGAAAATTGGGAATAAGTCTTCCTCAAGACCCAGCTATACCACTCTTGGGCATATACCCAAGGAATGCTCAATCTTACCACAATGACACAAGCTCAACTATGTTCATAGCAGCATTATTTGTAATAGCAAGAACCTTGAAACAACCTAGATACCCCTCAGCTGAAGAATGGTTAAAGAAAATATGGCACATACACACAATGGAGTACTACTCAGCAGTACAAAACAATGATATCATGAAATTTACAGGCAAATGGATGGAACTAGAGAATATCATCTTGAGTGAGGTAACCCAGACTCAGAAGGACAAACATAATATGTACTCACTCATAAGTGGATACTAAATGTGAGGGAAGGGATGCTCAGACTGCAGCCCACAACTCCAGAGAGGCTAGTTAACAGGGAAAGACCCTAGGAGGGACATGTGGATGACCCTGTGAAGGAGAAGTGGATGAGATCTACATGAGTGGACTGGGTGTGGGGGCTGACAGAGGGTGAGGAGTGGGAGATGAGAACATAGGGAAATGGGAGGGTCAAGCTGGAACAGGGACAGATTGGGAGGACAGGGAGGAAGATACCATGATAGATGAGGACATCATGGGAATAGGAAGAGGCAGGGTGCTGGGGAGGCTCTCAGGAGTCCACAAGGTTGACTTCACCTTGGTCTGCTGGCAGTGGTCTAGAGGGTGCCTGGACCAGTCTACTCTGGTGACCAGCCTAGCAAATAACCTAGCTGTCATCATAGAGCCTTTGTCCAGTGACTGATGGAGGCCGATACAGGGATCCACGGCCAGGCACCAGGCTGAGCTCCGGGAATCCAATTGATGAGAGAGAGGAGAGATACTGCAGTTGAGGGACATGGAGATCATGATAGGGGACATGCAGAGATGACACTAGTGGAAGCCCATAAACTGTGGACTGGTGGCTGTGGAGCCCCATGGGACTGGACTAGGCTCTCTGAATATGGAAGACTGTCGTTTGGCTCGAACTGTTTTGGGGGGCATCCAGGCAGGGGGATTGGGATCTGTCCCTGGTCTATGGGCAGGCTTCTGGAACCCATGCCTGTGGTGTGACACCTTGCACAGTCTTGGTGCAGTGGGAAGGGGCTTGGACCTACCTAGGGTCAGTATGCTGGGCTCTGCTGACTCCCCATGGGAGACCTCGATTTGGGGGATGTGGGGATGTAGAGTGGCTTGGGAAAGAGGGCTGGGGGGTGGGAGGAGGGAGAATGGGGGATCTGTGAATAGTATGTGGAGTGAGTAAAAAATTTCTTAATAAAGAGAAATGAAAAAAAATCTGCTCATCAGTTGCTGGACATGAAGGCTGTTTCTATTCCTGGCTATTGTAAATATGGCAGCAATGAACATGGCTAAACAGGCATCTCGGTAGTAGGTGTAATGACCAATAAGAATGGCCTCATAGGTTCATATATTTGAATGCTTAGTCACCAGGGAATGATACTATTTGAAAGGATTAAAAGGATTAGGGGGTATGGTGGCCTTGTTGGAGGAGGTATGCCACTGGGGGTGTGATTTGAGGTTTCAAAAGCCCATGCCAGGTCCAGTGTTTTTCTCTCTCTGCCTACAGAACAGGATTTAATGGTCAACTACTTCTCCAACACCACACCTGCCTGCCACCATGCTTTCTGCCATGATGATAATGGACTAAGCCTCTGAAACTGTAAACAAGCCTGGAATTAAATGCTTTCTTATAAAAAAAAAAAAACAAAACAAAAACAAAATTATTACTTTGAAATCTGGGATAGTGACACCTCCTCTGGAAGTCCTTTTATTGCCCAGATTTGTTTTAACTATCCTGGGTTTTTTGTTTTTCCATGTGAAGTTGAGTATTGTTCTTCCAAGGTCTGTAAAGAATAGTGTTTAGGATTTAATGGATATAGTGTTGAATCTGTGGATGGCTGTTTTGTGGTAAGATGGCCATTTTTACTATGTTTATCCTACCAATCCATGAGCATGGGGGAGTTTTCCCTCTTCTGAAATCTTCAATTTTTTTCTTCAGACTTGAATTTATTATCAAATAGGATTTTCACTTGCTTGGTTAGAGTTCCCCCAACATATTTAATATTACTTAATGTGAAGGATATTGTTTCCCTGATCTCTTTCTTAGCTAGTTGGCCTATTATATATAGGAGGGCTGCTTATGTTTATTTTAGTTAATCTTATATCCAGCCACTGTGATAAAGGTGTTTTTCAGCTGTAGGAGTTCCCTGATAGAATTTTTCGGGTCGCTTATATATACTGTCATAACATCTGCAAACAACAATACTTTGACTTCTTCCTTTGCCAATTTGTATCCCATTGATCACTTTCAGTTGTCTTATTGCTCTAGCTAGAACTTCAAGTACTATATTGAATAGATATAGAGTGAACAGCCTTGTCTTGGCCCTAATTTTAGTGGAAAAATCTTTGAGATTCTCTCCATTTAATTTGTTATTGGCTATATGGCTTTGCTGTATAATGCCTTTATTATGATTAAGTATGTCCCTTGTATCTCCAGGACTCTTATGAAGGGATGTTGAATTTTGTCAAAGGCGTTTTTCAGCATCTAATGAAATGGTCATACATTTTTCTTTTCTTTCAGTTTCTTTATATGGTTTATAACATTGACAGATTTTGTTAGGTTGAAACATCCCTGCATCTCTGGAATGAAGCATACTTGATCATGTTGGATGACCTTTTTGATGTATTCTTTGATTCAGTTTTCAAGTATTTTCTTGAGGATTTTTATATTGATATTCATGAAGGATATTGGTTTGTAATTCCCTTTCTTTGTTGAGTCTGTGAGATTTGATTATCAGGGTGACTGTGGACTCATAAAATGAATTTGGTAATGTTCTTTCTGGTTCCATTTTGTGGAATAATTTGAGCAGTATTGGTATTAGCTCTTTTTTGAAATTCTGATAGAATTGTGTTTTTAAACAGTCTGGCCCTGGGCTTTTTGTGGTTGGGAGACTTTTAATAACTGCTTCTATTTCTTTAAGGGGCATAGATTTATTTAAGTTTTTTATGTGACCGATCTTACATTGATAGGTGGTATCTAACAAAACATTAATCCATTCCTTCTAGATTTTCCAATTACATGAAGTGTTTTGAAGTATGACCTAATGATTCTCTGGAGTTCCCTGGTGTCTGTTTTCATACCCCCTTTCCATTTCTGGTTTTGTTAATTTGAATATTCACTCTCTACCTTTTAATTAGTTTGAATAAGGGTTTGTCTATCTTGTTCACTTTCTCAAAGAACAAGTTTTTGTTTCTCTGATTCTTTGTATTCTTATCTGTGTTTCTATTTTATTTATTTCTATTTCAGTCATCCGTTTGATTTTTTCCTGCTATCTACTCTCTTTGGGTGAATTTGTTCCTTTTTTGTTCTAGAGCTTTCAGATGTACTATTAAGTTGCTAGTATGAGATTTACCCAATTTCTTTATGAAGGCATTTAGTGCCATGAACTTTTCTTGTAGCACAACTTTCATTGTATCCCATAAGTTTGGCATGTTGTGCATTCATTTTCTATGAATTGTAGGAAGTCTTAAATTTCTTCCTTTATTTCTTCTTTGACCCATTGGTAATTTAGTTGAGACAAGTTCAGTTTTCATGAGCTTGTAGGTTTTGTGTTATTGATCAAATTCAGCTTTAATCCATGGTGATCTGATAGGACTCAGGGTATTATCTCAATTTTCTTGAATCTGTTGTGACTTACCTTGTGACCGAGTATGTGACCAGTTTTGGAGAATGTTCCTTGAGTTGCTGAGAACAAAGTGTATTCTTTTGTGTTTAGCCAAAAGTCTCTGTAGATATTTGCTAGATCAATATGGTCCATTACATCTGTTAACTTCAGTATTTCTCTCTTTAGTTTCTGTCTGCATTATCTGTCCATTGGTGAGAGTAGGGTATTGAAGTCTCCCACAACTAATGTGTGAAGGTCAATTTAAGCTTTACTGGTGTTTCCTTTACAAACATGGGTGACCTTGTGTTGGGACCATAGATGTTGAAAATTGAAACATCATCTTGGTGAATTTTACTTTGATGAGTATGAAGTGACCTTTCCCATCTCTTTTGACTAATTTTGGTTGGAATTCTATTTTGTTAGATATTAGAATTGCTACACCTCCTTGCTTCTTGGGTCCATTTGCTTGGAAAATCTTTTTCCAACTCTTGACTCTGAGGTAACCTCTTCCTGGTGTATTCAGGACAGGGATGGATGTTGTTTTCACATCCATTCAATTAGCTTATATCCTTTTATTGGATAATTGAATCTTGTGATATTGAGAGATATTAATGACCAACGACTGTTAATTCCTGTTATTTTGTTGTTTTTGCTGGTTGTTGATAGTAGTGTGTGTGTGTGTGTGTGTGTGTTTGTGTATGTGTGTGTGTATATTTGCATATGTATGAATATGTGTTTGTGTTTCCTTTCTTTTTATTTTGCTGGTGTGAGATTATTTCCTGTGTTTTCAAGGGTGTAGTTAACCTTCTTAGGTTGGAATTTTCCCACTAGCACATTCTGTAGGCCTAGATTTGAGAATAGATACTGCTTAAATTTGCGTTGTCATGGAATATCTTGCTTTCCCCATTTATGATGATGGAAAGTTTTGCTAGGTATAATAGTCTTGGCTGGCATCTGTGGTCTCTTAGAGTCTGTAAGACAGGTATCTAGGCCCTTATTGCTTTGACAGTCTTCATTGAGAAGTCAAGTATAATTTTAATATGTCTGCCTTTGTAGGTTACTTGGCCTTTCCCCCTTGCACCCTTTAATATTATTTCTTTGTTCTTTACATTTAGTGTTTTTATATTATGTGGTGGGAGAACTCTGATATTTGGTCCAATCTATTTGGTGTTCTGTAAGCTTTGTGTACCTTTACAGGCATCTATTTTTTTAGGTTAGAAAAATTTCTTTTCTATGATTTTGTTGAAGATGTTTTCTAGGCCTTTGAGCTCCGAATCTTCTCCTTCTTCTATTCCTATTACTCTTAGGTGTAGATGTAACCAACCGTCTTATTAAATAAGAAACACAGAGCCAAGGTAAAGATAAAAGCCCAAGATGTCAGAGCTAAGAGCTTACCTGCGTGCTGCTGGCTAGCTTCTTCATCCAAGAGACCTCTCCGAAAAAGGAGCTACTTCCTGTGCGTTTGTTTTTAAATAGAGTTCTGTTCTTCCTTCTCATTGGTCGTAAACCCAACTACGTGACTGCCTCATCACAGCCTGTCTGTGCAGACCTCCAGGTCTTCTTTGGTTGGTATTGAGATTAAGGGCGTGTGTCTCCAATGCTGACTGTATCCTTGAACACACA
>CABHPQ010167995.1:0-43838 GCA_902168405.1 Peromyscus aztecus | reverse complement strand
ATTAAAAGTCAGCAGTTGAAATGGGCATAAATCTCTTTTATTCTACCATATAGAGCTCTTGTCACAATTTTAAAATATTTAAAAATGATTTATACTATTTGGGATTTTTAAATGCAAATATTTGATTTTTTAAAATAACAGCACCTCTATACTTTAACATTAATAATGAAGGTTGGAGATACAGCTCAGTGTTGGAATATCTGCCTAGAAAGCCCAGGACCCCGGGTTAGATCCATAGTTCTATGGGAAGAGCAAGTCAAGTTGATAGTGAATGTTAACATATACTTCTCTATCTTACAGCTACACCAGCAAAGACACATTACTCTCTCCTATTCCAATGGTCTTTTAAGGAAATCAAGAAATGATAGATGCCCTCCAAAACTAGACTCTTTAATGAAGAGACCACCAAATATCTGTAATATAATAAAATTGCATTAAAAACTGAAGACCAGAAAACAAAAAGACAAGAAAGTGTCCTCCTTTTGGTGCAACTTTGTTGCCATCATCAAGGCCTGTGAATGGAATGACAGTGTGTCTGACATGCTGTCACCAAACATATAATACAGGAGAGAAGGCAGAAGCAGAAAAGGAGAAAATCATTATCTTCCGACTTAAAAGGAATTTAAAAGAGGGACTAATAAATCTTCCTCTGCTGCTGTCCATCAAGGATTAAAACACTTTCAGCTCATTGCTTCAACCATATCAATGTTTTTAGTGCTATAGAGAACTTAAAAATCTGCAACCTAGCCATTAATTCTCCTTCTTCATTTTGGATTATGAATGGGAGATGGGAAAGTGGTATAGCTTAACAAATGTATTCTCTTTACTCCACAGAACTTTCCCCAGAATTATAGCATAGGTCACAGAAGTATAAAACATACATTGAAAACCAAATGCACAGCAGGGAAAGATCATTAGCAGAACACACATAACATGGAGCATCTTTCCTTTTCCTCCCACAGTTAATGGTGTCACAGTCTCCCTTATGTCATCTACAATGGCTCCAGTGTGCTTAGCTCCACCTTAGTATGCTCACGTGCGCAGGTTATCACTCCACTCCAGCAATTAGAGAACAGAAAACTCTTTCCAGATGGCTGTGTGGGGTCCAGCTTTCATCAGCTGTTTGCCTCCAGCAGTTCAATCCTCTCCTTGCCTCGTGTCCTTTATCTACCCCAAAAATGTGCTCTCTGAATTGTCTCCCTAAAAGCATGCAGGACTGAATTGGCTCTTTTAGTTTAAATGTCTAGGGGTTTGCTATTTGTGTCCAATTGTCACATGCCACTGGCATATAGACAATCTAAAACCTGGCTTTAGTTCCCAGCATTTAATTATCATGATACCTCATGACAATGAAATTACAGGAATATCTTGGAAAATTAGGTCTTTATGACAATATCAGGTTCACACCCTTGAAAAGCAATCATCTGTGAAAATGGAGTTTCCGACACCATTCTTGGAATGAACCTCACCAAAGGTCACTTATTCATTCTACTTCTGTGGCCTTGTACACAACTGAGTCTAACTTATAACCTACAGTATGAGTCCAACCCAAACTGTTCCATTTAAGCAGGCCCAATTTCCTCACAGACCCCACCCATGAGTTCCTGGTGGATGTCCTTTCTTCTTTGTGTCACGTGTCTATGTTTATTAACATGCTGGCTTTCATGTTAGTATAACTTTCTGATCTGTAAACTACGGGTCACTTCTCTGTAGACTTTCCTATACATTTTGTCAATTATTCTCCATGCCAAGGATTGGCGTTAAGGCCTCATGCATACCAGGTAAGTACACCACCACTGACCTTTTTAACAGCTCTTCTTGTATTGTTTTTTTGAAAAGGTCTCAATACATTTCCCAGGCTAACCCTGAACTCACCTTGGGCTTCTGGTCCTCCTACCCCAGCCCCCTGAGTAGCTGTGTATGCTAGTCTATACCACCAGGCTAGCTGTCATTTTTATTGTTATCGAATTATTATAGCACTTATCAAGAAGCACTAAATTTTCTAATAGTCTCTATCCATGAGCAATGCTGGAGACAGCAGCTCATCTTTGTTTTCTCCATGGAACCTGTTCTCGGCATGGCCAGTATTGAAGTTCCAATGAAATTAGATAGTCCAAAGACTATCACTGTCATGCTACTGCCATCTATTCTTCCCCGTGTGAGGACCTCATCCTCTGCAGAGCCTTGACAAAGGAAAAATAGCTATGCCATCTTCCTGAAAAATCTTCTGATGCCATAAGTTGGTTCTACTGCCCTTGCTCCATGTCTTTTCTTCAAATACAGAGGTCTAGAGGGAAATTCATCATATATATATGAAAATGGTTCATTTGTGATTTATGTCTCCCCCGATCATCAGAAAAATGTATAATCCATGGAGGGAACTGAATGCTGGCCAGAGTCCCACGTGGTTGGCTTGTCCAGGATAATAAAAATTGTGCAGTTTTCTCTCCAGCTCTGTCACTAGCAAGCCATTCTCTAATCCTCTGCAATCGGAACTGACTCAACTCTTGTAACACTATTCTGCTGAGATAAGAACAGAGATCACTGCAGCTACAGCATTTAAAACATTACAGGAGTCATAAAAACAATCACATCAGCTATAAAACGGTAGGTGATCAAGGTTGCTGCTCCACTTCCATCATAACTTAGCTTGACATGCCTGGATGGAAAACAAATTATAGGTAATTCCTAGTCTACCTTCCATTATTGTGGAAAATGATACATTGCACCTATCTTCAGGCAGACTGTCACAGTGGTAAAGAGAGAATAAATGTTTTTCAAATGATAGGAAATAAGGCTGTAAAACACCATGCTAGGTAGATTCAGATAATAGTTTCTGAGAATTGGAGCGAGCCCAAAACTGTTCTAGAGGACATGGAGTTGAAGGGATATCTAAAATTTTCAGTATCTGTGTCCTGATTTATCAGTAAATGGCACAGAGTATAGAACCTGACATGTTTTAAGTCATCCAAGGTCATAGTGATTGTATGTTTGACCTTAACCAAGGTCAATCCTCTGCCATTATCTTATTCCCATATCTACTAAAACACAAGAGTCCTGTTGCTCAACCTACTGCTAATTCATCTCATAGGGTCCCTAAGGTTTCAGTAGCATGATGCATATGCTGACACTAACCCAACCCTGGGAAGACAGTAGAGTCTAAGGAAATAAAACTTAACCAACAACCCTCCTTCACCCACATAATGGGGTCTCTACTACTCAAGGAGAAGTATCACCTATGATTGCTTCTGTCCCTGACTCTGAATCATTTTTCTTTCTTTTTGAAAGAGAGAACAAAACTGTCCCTAACCATATTCTCTCCACAAACCCTATTTCTTAGCCTTTCTCTGTCTTTTTCCTATCCTAATTGTCTGATTGATATATGGAGGTATGCTGTACATACACATGTGTGTATGAATATATATAATGTGTATGCAGTATGCTTCTAACTGCATATCATGCCAAATTAATGTCATATATATGAAATTTTAATGTGGTGCACAAAAAATAATATAAAAGCCTATTTCAGGAACTTTGGTGACTTCTCAAAAGCGATTCAATGAGAACTTAAACTATCTTCAGTCCTCATTCTTTTCCTTCCTGGGCCTCCCTACACTATTCACTAGAAATGCTGTGTATCATGACTCATTGTACTGCTGAAGGTTGTATGCCCATTTGGAAGCTGATGAAGTATATGTATGGTTTAAAACTCAGTGACACAGGTGCCACAAATGACAGGTGACACGTCCAGGTAAAAGATAGAATGCACAGGTGCCTGGCTACTACAGGTCTTCTGAATTACGAGTGACTGGGTATTGGGTGATGGTCTGGAAATGTTCAGCCAATTTAATCAATTATTAATAGGAGGAAAGGAAACCAGTATAGACCAGGATAACCACCAATGCAGCTCACATTTATAATCATAAAACTCAGGAGGTTGAGGCAGGAGGATTGTAATAGGTCCAAGATCAGCATGAGATACAGTGTGGAAGTTTATACTTAAACAGTGAACAGGAGATAGAGAGGGGGAAGGAGAGGAAGGTAAGGTGGACAGAAAGAAAGAAAGGAAGAAAGAAAGAGAGAGAGAGAGAGAGAGAGAGAGAGAGAGAAAGAAAGAAAGAAAGAAAGAACCATACAACCATACAGCCGAGGAAAGGCAACTCCAGAACAGTGGTGAGCCAACCCTATCTTCATATTCTAAACCTTATGCACCCTTTCTCTGAAAACTGGTGGAATTTTTTTATTCATGGAGTACAGGAGAGGGCAATGAACAGAATAGATGTCAACATTGCTACTGCTGAGTTTTCTTCCTAGGTGGATCTAGACAAGAAATATCTAAGTAGGAAAAGTTGAGGAGCAACTATATGCCTCTAGTTTTCTAACGAGTACATGTGAGAAGCAGAAAATCTGGAGACCCTACTCCAAAAAATGAATCAAAACAAAAAAATAAAAACTGCAGCTGGGCATGATGGCTCACGCCTTTAATCCCAGCCCTTGGGAGGCAGAGGTCAACGAATCTCTGTGAGTTTGAGGTCAGCCTGGTCTACAGTGTGAGTTCCAGGACAGCCAGGGCAGTTACTCAGAGAAACCCTGTGTCGAAAAACCAAACAAAATAAATAAATAAACAAACAAACAAACAAATAAATAAAACCTGCTTTGTCTGGCTAGAGACCCTTGAGTCACTAGGGAAGGAGCACATAGATGCCTACTTCCTGCTCGCTCAGGGAAAGTTGCACATGCATGCCCACTTCCTGCTAGCTAGGGTTCTTTGATAGGCAGCTTCAGTTTTCCTGCATTCCCATGAAGTCTCCACTTCTCTCAGTCCCTAACCTTTCCCCAGCACTTAACATGCTCAGTCTTCATCTGTGTCATAGAAACATTCAGACTTCCTAGAGGCCTGTACATTATAGACAACATTTCCTATATTCTTTCTTTCCTGGGCAGAGGTCATGGTGTTTTACACCCACATGCAGAGGTAGAAGCCATAGATGATACGCAACTCCAGGGTATATGCATCTTACCTTTGGTTTTTATTATCTGAAATGAGCAGACATCTCATTTTTCACAAGAAAATTATCTTCCAATAACCACTAGATTCATATTACCCCATCTACCATTTTCTTTACTGTGACTTACTTTGGATATATAAAATCATATATCCATTCCCATTTCCATATACATAGATATTCTTTCCACATTTGTACACCTAGAAATGCCTGGGCTTCTGGGACTACTAGAGACTTTTTCACGCAGATGTCCTCTCCCCTTGGGCTCAGGTTACTGAATTTTCAGTAAGTCCTTGACATTGCATCTTTCCATCTGAGAGATGTCTACACCAAAGGAATACACCATCTAATAAAGGCAGAAGCAGGCTTCCAGTTAACAGATACAGAACACAGCTGGTAGCCCCATTTCTTTGAATTCAGGGAGGAGGGGAATGAAAAGACTTTCGGAGGAATGAGAGAGAGCCAGTCCAACTCCACAGGCTGTGACAGAGAAAGAGAGGTCCTTATGAGGGCAGGCTTTAGTTGGTGCTCATTCAAATTATTTTTCATACTATGTAACAGTTTCTCAGAGGGATAAAGCAGATAAGAGGATGGGCAAACTATCCAACCAGCACTCCTCTGTGAGACATGTTCAAATTTTTACTAGAATGAAATTCCATCATTCAAGGATCTTTTTTTTAATTAAAAGGGAATGAGTCAAAGTGTGGGTTAATCAATAGGGCCTCTCTTGAGTTGGTAAGTGGCAGAGGCATTTCACATACTCTCTATCACGATAACTCATTGGTAATTCTTAACTAATATCAATAAGTATAGTCTGGGTTAGGGGTGTAGGTCTGTAGTAGCATGTTTCTCAAGTGTCTGTGAGACTCTGTATTCAATTCTCAACTATACACCAAAAGCATTAATTAAAATTAAAAACAAAACAAAAAAACTAAAAATTAGAGGCTCATATGGGCCAGTACCTGAAGCCTTCATATCACCCTAGTGTCCTCCGAGGCATGGTAAACACAGAACTCACGCCACTCTTGGGGGGGCGGGGCACACATGGCCTAGCAGGCACCTGCCTCCCTTGAGATCAATTCTCAGCCTAAGCTGCTCAGCTTGGGGCCCCCACTCCTGAGCCTGTAGGCCCTGGACATGCTGCCCTTGGCATTCTGTTCTGTGACCTTTCTGCCTCTTTGGTAGGCTAGAGAAGCAACCTTTGTATCCCAAGTAAAAAGGCAGAACCATTAGGAGTAGTCACTGAGCCCCGGGGCATGAGTGAAGTGCCTGCCTGCCCACAGTTTGAAAATTAATAGAGAAACACGAATGGCTAACAACGGAGAAAGGACTGAACAGTGGGATCCACTGCTTTGCACATGAGGCTTTGGGAGATGTTGCTTACTGTGGGTGGCCCGAGGTTGGAACCAAATTGAAAAAAGCAAATGAGTTTGGTGCCTTAGAAAGTGTGAAGTTCAGCCGGTGAACTGTGAACACCAGCCTTCTCTGGGGAAATGTGAGTGGGAGGATGGTCATGTAATTGAAGTCAATGAATCACTTACAGGAAATTCAGGGCTCCTCAGCAAACCCTGTTGTGAGATAGCTGGCTAATCAGGAGGACACTGAGCCACCCTTCAGAGCCAGTTGAGTTAATGAGTGACAAACTACATGAGAAACAGAAGAAATCCACTAAGAAGTGAACATGGCATCCCCAAATAAACCAGCATGAAGGGACTCGCTCCAGCATATCTTCAGTTCTCAGTGGACAGAGAATTCTATGTCATTTTTAGCAGTACTGATACAAAATGCCTGCCAATAGTGCTGCTGGAAGAAAAGAGCCTCAAATTCCTAGTGGTTATAATAAAACACAATGCACATCTTTTCATTTTTTTATAATATGGTAGACTATGGAGTAGATTCCAATATTCAAAATTTGTGAAATTAGCTATGGTTTAAGAATAAGGGGGAGGGGTAATAAGAATTCTATATTTCAGGATAGCCATGTTATTGTAAGTCTTACCCAGTATTGTAACTTACTCATATACATCCCTGTATTTAGATCTAAATACTTTATCTTTTCTTTGGAACTGATGGGAAGTCAGTAAAGTGTGCTGTTCAGTGTCAGGTGAAGGACAATACTGCCTTAATTTTACAATATGCTGCATTTGCTGCTGCTATTTTTATACAGCAAAGCAAAAGCATTGCAGCACAGTAAGAAACGAAATATTCTCATTACAAAAAATAAAACTATTCATGATTTTGCACTTACAAATCCTATGTTTTATGTGAACAAATAATATTGTATTATCTTGCTATGTGTATAATATTGTGTATACACACACACACACACACACACACACACACACACACACACAACCTGTAAGGAGAAGCTCGTGGACTCACAGCAGCTTCTGTTACTGGTAATGAGCCTAGGCAAGACTGGCTAGTACTACCAACAGTCAGCTGAGGATGGAGGAAGGGCTTAGGGGATTCTAAGAATTTACCACTGAGCTATCGGCAGCTAACAAAATCTGGGGGGAAGGGGAAGGCATAGTCTCCAGAAGTCCACCTTTTGGTGAGCCTACCAGGCCCAAGAGGATAGTTCCAAACCTGTAGAAATACAGACATCCCTGGTTAAGCTCAGTATGACACAAAACAAAACACAAAGTCATAAATATGGGAAGTGATTTTAAGGGAAGGAAGAGAGCTGACAAGAGATGGAGAGAGGTAAGAGATAGTGGAAGAGAGCGATCACATATCATATGTGTGGAATTGTCAAATATGATTTTCATTCATTAAAACAGGAAAGAAGAAGCAACACCATCCAGGGAACAAGGGGAAGTAAAGGGAGAGTGGAGAGGAGAGAAATGAAAATGGAGGAGAGAGAAATGGGAGGGTAAGGAATAGGAGCACACGATCAAATTCCTCTGAATACTTCTACAAACCTGGATCAACAGAATCCAGTAATATACACAATAAATACTTGCCAAAAATACATAATTTTTAAAAATTTGTTTTTACTCAGCTGTGAAGCCTATGAATGATGGCCAGCATAAGAGGATATCCCTAAAGGTGCTTTTGCTATTGCTATTGCTATTCCTAATATTCATGTAGGATGGTTCACAGTCACCTGCAACTAGATCCAAGAGATCAGACATCCTCTTCTGGGGTCTGATGTGAACATAACCACACACAGATACACATGCATACACAGAATTCAAAATAAAAATGTACTGCTTTTACTGAGTTATGCTAGTGTTCCATGATTTACCCATATTGAAGAATGTTCTAGGAGTACATCATTGAGAACATCTGTATTCATTACTTTGTTTCTGTAAACAATAATGACCAAAAGGAAATTATAGAAAGAAGAGTTTGACTTTATTTCTCAAGGGATGAGTTCATCATAGCAGGAAGGTGCAGCCGCAAGCAGCAGGCATGGTGGCTGAAGGAGGAAGCTGAGAGCTCTCACTTTCAAATTCAAGTAAAAGCAGAGAGACTTAAACGGACATAGTTCAAGACTATAAATACCCAAAGCCCAGCTGCAGTGACATATTCTTCCAGCAAGGACACACCTCCTAAACCTTCCCAATCGGCACCACCAACTGGAGACCAAGTATTTAAATATCTAAGCCTAAGGGACACTTTCTGATTCAAAACACTACAGTGACATTCATGACATCACCCTATGTATGTCCTACTCAGAAATTAATTACTGTTAAAATTACTCTCAACAATGAATAATAGATATTTTTTTACTTTAACAGTTGTTCTTTTAATCTTATTGATGATTGAATTGTCCATCTTGATTTCATCCCACTTTCATGAATTGTCAGGAAGCTCAGAGGTAAACATTAGGATCCTCCCTTCAGTATGTTACCATATACTTCTTCTTTTTAATTATACTATCTTGCTTGCCTAATGTATACACTTTTACTTTACAATTGTTCTGGTTTCCTTTATCATTTTCATCTATTATTTAGGGTTTCTTAGTTGTGTTTTTTAAAGATAAAAACTCTCATAAGACCTTGCTTTTTTAAGTTGTGTGTGTGCATGTGCACCTCTCTGTCTGTCTATCTGTGTGTCTGTGTGTAGTTACGTGCTTGAGTGTAGGTGCCCATGTAGGACAGAAGAGGGCATCATATAATATACCCTGGAGCTAGAGTTATTGGTGGTTTTATGTTGCCTAACATGGGTGCTGAGAAACAAAATCCAGGCCTTTGGAAGAGCAGAAAGTATTCTTAACTGCTGAGCCATCTCTCCAGAATCCAAAGATGACAATATAAATACTAATTTACTCAACTAGTATATACTATCTACATAGCACTTCCTTATGTACCATGACATCTTTTCTATGACTTCTCCCTGATCAAAAAGCCTTTTCTAGGATCCTCATAGACTAGATCAATATAAAAAACTGATAAGGAACACTCCAAACATTCATGAAGCAGGCGGTGCTAGAAACAATAGAACCACGCTGTTTTGTTACTTGTTCTCCTTAAAAGAAACAAAAGCCAGTAAGAGCCATTTGGTTCCTCATAAATGTAGTAAAATTTTACTTAGTTATATGTTTATGAAGGTAAATTAACAATAACTTACAAAAATAAATAAAATTTAATTTCACAAATGGCTGAAGGAAAGTATGAGAGACAAACTCAAGTTTTAGTAAAATACTTTAAGACTGAATCAGTACCAAGGTAAGTACAGCACCACCGTGCTATGTCATTGATCTTAAATAGCTTCTGAAATGAACTATATGCTTTGTCTGTAACAAATGTAAAAATGTTAAATCCCAGTTCCCAACCCTAGGAATCTTTGAGTTTCATTCTATTACCTTTGTCCTCTCACAAAAGAGGTATACTCAAATCTGTCTTTCAGCTTTCTTGGTCTCTCTTTTTTACTGAGCACTCAAAATCTGAATATTCTCTTCTTTTCTTCACATCCAACACACTATACCTAGTTATTCCAGGCATCTGAGATTAAACGACTTTGAAAAGTTAATTCAGATTTTGTAAATTTACATATTAAAATGAAGTGAAGTCCAACAGGTTGATCTCAGCAAACTGGCAACAAGATCACCTTGCTGAGGACACACATAACACACTGAATATGGAGGTGGCGAGCTGGTGCCCACACAGAACCTTCATCCCTGTATCCTAGTGTCTTTGGTGCAGGAATACGTTCTGTTGCCTACCAAAAGACAAACATAAACACCAACGCAGCCACAAAACTTTTGATCTACAATGTTGTCCTGGCTGCAAAATATGCTAGGGCAATGGTGACACAAAACTTGTGGGAGTTAAGCAAACTATGTCTGATTTGACTTAAGGCTCACTCCACAAGATAGAACCTATACCCAACACTACTTGGGCAGCCAAGAACCAGAGACTAGATAGCCTAGAGACTTAGTGTAAAACCAAATACTACTGTTCTCCTAAAAGAACGTAGAAAAAAAATGACTCCTAATGACATTCTGCTATACTCATTGATTAGTGCGTTGTTCAGCCATCACCAGAGAAATTTCCTCCTATAGCATATGGAAACAGATGCCGAGAGAGACCCAGAGCCAGACATTAAGCAGACACAGAGACCTTGGAACACACAGCTCTGCAGTTGGAAGTTCCTCCAGTCCTGCCCAGATCCTGCGGTCAGGACAAATCTCTCTCACCTGCTGGTCCCACAGCCTCTCAGACCCAAATAAATATACACAGGCTTATATTATTTTTAAACTATGGCCATGGCAGGCTTCTTGCTAGCTAGTTCTTATATCTTAAATTAACCTATTTCTATAAATCTATACTTTGCCACATGGCTTGTGGCTTACTGGTACTTTTACATCTTGCTTCTCGTGGTGGCAGCTGGCAGTATGTCTCCCCCTCTGCCCCCTACCCCCTCCACCCTGCCTTCTTCCTGTCTCTCTCTTTGAATTTCCTGCCTGCCCCTAAGCTGCTTTGCCATAGGCCAAAATACTTTATTTATCAACCATTCAGAGCAACACATATTCGTAGCATACAGACAGACACTCCCCCATCACGCCTCTAAATGAGATGTCTCCATTCAATCCTTCCCCTTAAAGCTCAGGGGACCCCTTGGAAGAGGAGGTGGAACGAGTGTAAGAGTCAGAGGATGTGGAGGACTAGAGAACAAGGCCCTCTGTATTAAATGACCAAGGCTTATAAACTCACAGAGACTGAAGAAGCACTGGGCAGACTGGGGTTTGCATCAGGCCCTCTGCATATATATTATAGCTTCCAGTTTAGTATTTTTATGAGAATCCTGAGTATGTGAATGAATGAGTGGGTATCTAATTCTTCTGTCTTTCTAGGTGCTCTCTTCCTTCTGTTGTAATAGTTTTTGTTTTATCTTATATTTTATTTTGTTATGTCTGGCTATTGTCTCTTAGAAGCCTGTTCTTTTCTAATGAGAGACAGAAAAGGAGTAGATCTGGAGGAAAAGGGAGGTGGGAAGGAACTGGGAGGAGTAGAGGGAGGGGAAACTGTAATCAGGATATATTGTATGGCACTATATTTCTAATAAAAGGGGAAAATCATAGGAAAAATGAAGTCAAATCAATTTATTTCATGATTATCTCATTGGTCACTTGTTCTTAGGCAGAATAAGACAACACCTTTGTAACTTCACTTCAGAAACACTTGCCTCTAGTTGTATGTACAGGATCAGCATGAGGATGCCTCCTTCTATGCTTCCCAAAGTCGTTTCTCTGGTGATGGTATAGACAGTATAGTGAAACATGCTGTTCTGCCCACCCCATATTTGTCACAGTGTCAATACCAATCACAGAAATCATAACTTCACAGTTTACGGATGTCTTCACAATCAACAATCAATCTCATTTTCATCAACAAACTCACAACTTCAGGAATTCAGGAACCTCCTTCACCAAGTCACTAGGGTCATTAGCTTCCTGGCTGCTGGTTTCTGCTATCTGACACTGTGAGAAGAACACAGGCTTGGAGTGCTATGTGAAGCCAAAGCCATTTATGAACAATTTCCCCTTTTTATCTCTTCCAGTGTGTTCAGTTCACATAACCTCATTAGTTCCTCTCTACCAGAACATCTCCTCTCTGCTGAAATTCGAAGTTGAATTCCAAGGTTTCAACAGAGGGCCCAACACATCTTAGATATTAGATAGTAAAGTGTACTGTCAGAATAAAATATTAGCTGTCAGCAAATAATCCATTTGATGACTGCCTCTCAATGAAGATAAAAAAGGATCAGGAAGGCCAAGCTATAGAAAAAGAAGTGTAAAGAAAGTTCTTTCTGAGAATTATCTACTAAACTTGAGAACAGTGCAGCTTTCAACAGTATGAGTCAGCACACACCTCTAATCCCAGAACTCGGGAGGCAGAGGCAGAGGATCTCTAAGGTGAAGCCCAGCCTTATCTATATAGTAAGTTCTAGACCAACCAAAGCCACATACTGAGGCCCTGTGCCCCTATAAATTGAGCCCTAAATTCAAACAACATTAACATACACATCTCGGAATTCAGAATTTTAAGTTCTGCATATGGTTTCTGTAACTGAAGTACCTTTTGGGGTTTATTTGTAAATATTGTATTTATTTCATTTCTGCTCCTCCCCTCCCTACTCTGACTTGTCACAAGTCCCCACACCACTCTCTTATGTTATTAAGTTATTGTTTTACACACACACACACACACACACACACACACACACACACACCATGTATACACAAATATATCCTGATGAATCCATTCAATGTTACTCCTATGTCCATGTGTTTAGGGCTAACAGTTGGCATTGAATAACCTATTGGGTTCATCTGAATCAGAGATTTCAATGCTACATGTATCATGCTATTTTTGTTTTGCTACAGTGTGTTTTCCTTGAATCTTCTGTATCTGAATCACCAGAACTTAGGCACATCACATACTTCAACCAGTGCTTTAGAATTTGGAAACTGTGGCTTATGTATCTATATTTACAACAAGATGCATGGGTATATCTGAAACATGCTACTGTGAAGTGTTGAGACAAAGAAGAACCAAGCACTAGGGTTCCTCTCCCACTTGGCTCAATAAAGAAAGGGAAAATAAGTATGAGGCAATGGCTCAGCACTTAAGAGGAAAATGCACTTTGTATGGTATGGATTTGATCCCCAGCGTCCACATCAGGTGGCTTACAACCACCTGTAACTCCAGCACCAGGGAGATCCTACACCTCTGCCCTCTGCACTCACAACCTGCACTCAAATGCACACACCCACACAGAGACACATAATTTAAAATGGTGAAAATAAATTTTAAAAAATTAAAGTAAAATAGTAGGGCTGGGTTTTAACATGGTGGCAGAGTACTAGTACTGAATCAAGAAATGGAGAAGGAAGAAGAAGATGATTACTACAAGAAGGACAAAGAAGAGGAGGAGGAAAAGAGGAGGAAGCAACAGAAAGTAGTGAGGAGGACGATCTCCTAAACTATCTGTGTCTAGCTCCCACTTCTATCGTCTCATAAGACACCTGGCATTCACGGAGAAGCCACCAAGAGTTGAACAGATTATTGCCTCGCTTGAGCCACCTCATAACAGTGACTCTTTATATTCTCTACAGTTTTATATATTGTCTAAGGAAGAACACTTCTTCAGCACATGATTAAAATCTATGTGTAATTTCACTTAGAAATATTTTTAAGCCCCACTTCTAGACCTCCTTTCACCTCTCCCACATATTCTCTGAAATGAGACACAAATAAGTCAAGTTCCAATCCAAAGTAAGCATTTATTAAACACCTACCATTTTCCTCATAAATACAAGCATTCTAAATACAATGAAATGGAATAAAGAGCTCCTACTGTGTGGGATACAGCCCAGCAGGAAAACAGTGCACCAACGACAGTGCACTGTGATCACCTACAGCAGATGTGCCATGAGAACTCAGGAAACCATCGTTAAACCATCCCAGGCGTTTCAGAGAAAGGCTCTTAGGAAAGTTCTATCTAATAAGTGTAAAAGAAAGGTCAGCAGTCAGATGCTGCCTATATATGCCCTCCATATAAAGCAGAGGTCATGAGTAACTAATGATTCTAAAAGACAGCATGCCTCAAAGCTCTGAAATAACTGGTGTTTCCATTAGCACTTTTCATAATCTATCATTCCAAATGTTGATGGCTTTAAGCAGGAGTGATCTCCGATACTCCCCCTGTAGTTTCTGCAGGTTGAGAACTTGGAAGACTTGTGTGTGCTCTAGAAAGTTTGTCTTGGGTTTCAAATAAGAGAGTTAACAGTAGAGGCTGTAGTTATCACTCAGGAGTGGCAGGTGATATTGGTTTGCAGCTGCTGTGTCTGTGGTGCTTTCTACAGGGGTTAGTTTGGGTCTTCTAACAGCAAGGTGGCTTAGTTCCAAGAGTAACCAGAAGGAAATAGAGAAAGAGAAGGAAGGAGAAGGAGAAGGGAGGGGAGACAGATACTATATTCTTTTTATGACTGCGTGTTGGAGGCTCAACACATTTCTTATGACATAGTCTATGTCAGAGCAGTTGCAAGGTGTCCACCCAGATACAATGTGAGGAATGCAGATTCGCAGATTCCTTTCTTTTTTTTTCCTTTTTTTTTTTTTTTTAAGATTTATTTATTATGTATAGTGTTTTGCCTGCATGTATGCCTACATGCCAGAAGAGGGCACCAGATCCCATTATAGATGGATTTGAGCCACCATGTGGTTGCTGGGAATTGAACTCAGGACCTCTCAAAGAGCCAGTGCTCTTAACCACTGAGCCATCTCTCCATGCCCGGATTCCTTTCTTATAGAGTGTCTGTCTTAGTTAGAGTTTCTATTAATGTGATGAAACAGCATCACCCAAAGCAAGTTGGGGAAAAAAGTGGTTTTTTGTTTTGTTTTGCTTTTTGTTTGTTTTTTGGCTTACCTTTCCACATCATGGTTCATCATTTAATGAAGCTAGGAGAGGAACTCAAACAAAGCATGAACAACCAGGAGGCAGGAACCTGATCCAGAGGCCATGGAGGGTTGCTATTTACTGGCTTACTCATCATGACTTGCTCAGCCTGCTTTCTAATAGACGTTATAATCCCCAGCCCAGAGATGGCACCATCCAAAATGGTCAGTGCCCTCCCCCACCAATCACTAATTTATAAAAATGTTCTACAGCTGAATTTTATGGAGGCATTTTCTCAATTGAATTTCTCTTCTTTCAGATGACTCTAGCTCATGCCAACTTGAAATAAACTAGCCAGAACAGTTTCACACTGTAAGAATAGAACAGATGGTACATACACATATTTTTTCACATGATATATAAATAACTCTAACATTTAACATAATTAATATTTGTTATATATTGTTATATATAGGCTTCTTTAGAAAGTATAATTGTACCACATCTAAGTTATTAACATAATGAAAACATTTCATCTAATTGAGTAATATTCAACTGAACAGAAAACTAATTTTAGCTATTAATAAATAATATTGCTATGAGACTTAATACCATGTCAACTCCCAACTATGTTTCTGTGACTTAAAACTCATATACCACATTCTAAGATGTTTGTTGCAATAAAACTAAGAAATGATTAAGTCAGGATCTACTCTTATATATATATTACTATTAGGAAAATGCTGTCATATCAGAATCTAGATGACCAATCTTTTATTTCTTTGCTGGATAAACATAGTTGTGCTCCTTTCCTACTCAAAGATTCACTAATTGAGTGCACTTGTACTTTATCATGAAACATTGTGTAGTTTTGCAGCCAGAGACCAGAGGCCATCACACCATCAATTGTCACATTTCACATGGCCACAGCACTTTCTCCACACCAGGCAGAATGATCATATGTTAACCAGCCCAGGAGTCTGTTACAACAAAATAGACTTGCAAGAAAAGAACATTAGAGCTTTTGTAAGCACTGCTTTCTTCCTCTCTGTTCCCCTAGAATGGTTCAATTGAATGCTTGCCCAGCATCCTTCCATCTGACACACCTCCTTGACACGAACACAGGCTTTACCCCTGGGCCAGGGAGGGAGGAAGAAGAGATCCCTTTGAAATGATGGAGAGGGCCCGTGGCTTATCTTTTCCAGTCACTGGGTTCCTATTGCACCTGAGTAATCGCTGATGTGATCTTTTCTGTGTTGTCCGGCACTGAGAGGTCACAGACTATGCATTAAACTTCACCTCTAATCCTAAAGTATGTTTTAGGGGCTTTAGAGCCAGAAGTTTCTAATATAAAGTGCATGAAAGCATTGTATTGATCCACTAGAAGGTATTAGACAACAACTGTGTGGCCCATAAATGCCCTCTGCTAGTCAAGGATGAGGAAGGGCCAAGGTTTCTCTAAATCCAATCTCCTTAAATCTTTAAAACTTCCCAGGGTGGTGGTGACAATAATCCTTATCCTAAAAAGTTGCAATAGTTATTATCAAATGATAGTGTCATTTCAATCTAAAGCCACTGTATTTTGATAGTTCTATGGTTTGATGTGTTTTTAAGATCATAAATGTGTTAGAAACAGAGTCCTAAAGTGAATGATGGAAACATAAAAGAAAGTCTTTTGGGAAAATAATGACTTTAACGGTGGTCAGATGTCAAAGCATTTATTTTTATTGGCCTTAGTGAGTATTTTCATCTTAAATATTTTAAAACTCTCAGATACAAACTGACCAAAGGAAACAATCACAGTATACACTTTTTAAAGCTCTTTGGCCTATCTAGGGTCTGGGGGAAAACCGGCACTGGAAGTTACCTTGCTGGTGAAAGAAACAATTACAGCCATGCTCATGCCTGTAGTTCCAGAACTTGGGAGGCAGAGCCAGGATACTTTCAAGTATGAGGCCAGACCATGCTACACATAGAGTTCAAGGTTACCTTGAACTCAAACAGTCTCCCAAAAGTCTCATTGCTAGGTAACAGAGGGAATTTTTGTTACGGACAATGACATTACCAATGAACTAACTGGGTGGGAGGATTTTTCCCCTCCAAATTCTAATGCCAAAAACAATGGCTTTTTTTGGTTTTTTTTTCTGTAAGCTCCCCTATCGAACATGGTACTAGTCAATAATTTGCCTTGCTTGTAATTCTTCTGCTGTTCTTGTTCTGTAACACAGCACTGGGTGTGCTTCACGCGTTATGTCAACCTGTGACAGTATGGCAGGAAAGACATGACTTTCAATTTTCCAGTGTTCTCTGGACTCAGCCTTTCCCTTGACTGTAACCACAGAACCAATGGGATACTTGAGCTTTGTGACAAGAGAGGGGCTAGCACCCCCAAGCCTGCAGCTAACAATAGAGTCCATGTTTCCAACATGGATCTCTGGTCCCACCGTGTCTTCTGGCTCTCCTGGTGCTTCACAAAGCATCCCTATGGCTTTCAGAAACAGTCTTGGTCTTCAGCTCCCCAGACACAAAATGGGGAACAGGACCTTTGTCCAGACTCCACCCCCTCCCCAGCTGCCTCTCTCTCTTGCCTCTGCCGTCATCTCCGTGCTTTTGGCTTCCTACAATGGCCTGCGCTGAGGTCCTTACAAGAGCTGACATGTTTCTTCTCATTTTTCACAGGCATATGAAAAACTTGACCATGATGTTTCCCAATCACTTCCTCCATGCAAAAATGCAGTTTCAGAGTTGGGAAAATCTTTTCATTTCCAATCTGTTTCTCTATGTATAATTTATTCAAAAGATCAAATTCATTAGGCCTGGATTTTAACCTACGGTAGAAGTCATCTCTCAATACAATTTGGCTTTCAAAACTATTGTTGTGGAGACTTTAGAATAAATGTTGATAAGTGTACTTTGGAGCCTGTGAAATCCCCTAAAGAAAGTGCCTGAACATCTATGTAAATCATTCAATCATCATGAAGTCATTACAATATGGAGCCAGGTTTGATAGTTACTGTTTTTAACTCTTCTTCCCTGGAGATATGAGCCTCCTGGATCAGGGGATGGGTATAGAACTACACAAAAATGCTTAAGGAGGACAAGCATACATTTTATATTTATCTTTCCAGAAAGACAAAAATCATAGCACTCACCTCATTCTTATAATTTCCCTGTAACATTGAGGCTTGGAATGGAGATTTCCTCTTATCACTGCTCAATGAAGCTCATTATTTTTCTGGTTAATATTTATTACTTTTATAATGCCACTAGTATCTTTCAGAAATAAAAACTCAGAAAAAAAGTGTGTTGGCTAATGCCTGTAAACCCAGAATTCAGGAGGGTGAGGCAGGAGGATCATGAGTTACAGACTAGCCAGGACTACACAGTGAGTGAGAATCATACATACATACATATATACATACATACGTGTATGCTTGCAAACATATATACATACATACAAATACAATCATAAGGATAGCTTAAATTTTAATTACTGAAAGACTGAGCACAATCAATAAGGGAAGAGCAAATCAGTCATGGTAGATCTGTTTTATGGAGTACTAAACACATTAAATATAATTGTACAGATCTATGCAGCAGCATAAATGTTTATATAACAAAGTAAGCAATAATTTATGAAAACTATTTGAAGATTCATAAAAACCATAAATGCCATGCTCTGATGATTAACACATTCCTTTTCCCTCAGTTTTTATTTACTAATGACTCCATAGGCATCAGTCATGACTCCTTAGAGGTGCAGTGCTGAATGGCCTGAGAGAGGAGAGTAGGTTAAAGGACAAAATTGTTTCTCAGTAGAAACACTTGAGTCAGATCATGGCTGAATCTGCCCCATCTTTTTGTTCAGTGTAGGTACTGTCTATACTAGAAACATTCTCTGTCAATCACTGAACTGTCAAATTTAGTTACAGATGAAGTATATTTTAAACCCTGGCAGTCCCCAGCAGCTTGTAAGCAAGTGAGAGAACTGGCTTGAGGCTGCACCACCACTGCCATCATGAACTGGATTCTGTTCCCACAAGACCCACTCCACTACCCAGCCCCACCCACCTCATTATCCTACTCATTGCCAATCCTCCCCCCAAATTCCAGCAGTCTCCATAGGAACAGGCACAACTCACACCACTTGGAAGAACAGACCCAATAGGCAGAGTTATAGCCCACACCAGTCAGAACAGGGGATACACTGGATCTATGCACACAAACCTTTACAAACCTCAGCTGAGACATCCTACTAGATCCTGCCAGTCATCTTGACCATTCAGGCCAGAAAGACAATAAAGGAAACAGATAATAAGGGAACAAAACACCCATCCAACAAAGACAACATAAGAATCAACATCCATACATATAATCATCCCAAACTCAAATGCATAAATGCCAGTGTAAGAGTACATTCAACAACAGAGAGGGAAATATGGCACTAACAGAACCCATTGATCCCACAACAGCAAGACCTGAACATTCCAATGGAGCTGAAACATAAGAAAATTGTCTTAAAAACAACTTTATGAAGAAGATAGAGGAAAAGACAAACAAAAAATTGGAAGAAATCAATAAATCCCTTAAAGAAAGCCAAGAGAAAAAAAACCAATTGAACAGGTGAAGGAAATAATTCAAGATTTGAAAATTGAAATAGGAGCAATAAAGAAAACAGAAACCAAGGGAATTCTGGAAATGGAAAATCTGGGTAAGTGAACAATAACTGCAGATGCAAGCATCACCAACAGAATACAAGAGATAGACAAGAGAAACTCCGGCACTGAAAATATAATAGAGGAAATAGATTCAATGGTAACAGAAAATTTTAAATCTAAAAAATTCCTAACACAAAGCAGCCAGGAAATCTGGGACACCATGAAGAGACCAAACCTAAAAATAATAGGAATAGAAGAAAGAAAACAATCCTAGCTTGAAGGCACAGAAAATATATTCAACAAAATCATAGAAGAAAACTTTCTCAACCTAGAGAAGTATATGACTATAAAGATACAAGAAGCTTACAACACACCAAATAGATTGGACCAAAAAAAATACCCTTGCCACATAATAATCAAAACACTAAACATACAGAATACAGAATGAATATTAAGAGCAACAAAAGAAAAGACCAAGTAACATATAAAGGCAAACCTGTCAGAATTACAACTAACTTCTCCATGGAGACTCTAAAAGCCAGAAGGTCCTGGACAGATGTTTTGCAGACACTAAGAGACCATGGATGCTAGCTCAGACTACTATACTATACTAAGCAAAGCTTTCAATCAATCACCATAGATGGAGAAAACAAGATATTTCATGAGAACACCAGATTAAAACAATACCAATCTACAAATCCAGCCCTACAGAAAGTACTTGAAGGAAAACTCCAACTCAAGGAAGTTAGCTGAATTCACAAAAAATACAAGCAATAAATAATCTCACACCAGCAAATCCCAAAGGACACACTACCACCACCACCAACAAAACCAAAAAATAACAGGAATTAACAATCACTGCTCATTAATATCTGTTAATATCAATGGACTCAATTCACCAATAAAAAGATACAGGATAACAGAATGGATATAAAAACAGGATCCATCCTTCTACTACAATACAAGGAAAACCTCAACTTCAAAGACAGATATTACCTCAGAGTAAAGGGTTGGGAAAATATTTTTCAATCAAATGGACCTAAGAAGCAAACTAGTGTAGCTATCCTAATATCTAACAAAAAAAAGACTTCAAACTAAAATTAATCAAGAGAGATGGAGAAGGACATTTCATATTCATCACAGGAAAAATCCATCAACATGAAGTCTCAATTCTAAACATTTTTACCCCAAATATAAGGGTACCAACATTTGTAAAAGAAACATTACTAAAGCTTAAATCACACATCAAACCTCACACATTAGTAGTCGGAGACTTCAACACCCCACTCTCACCAATGGACAGGTCTGCCAGACAGAAACTTAACAGAGAAATAAGGGAACTAACAGATGTTATGACTCAAATGGACTTAACAGACACGTATTGTGGTGATGCATTGTGTATGCTAATAAAGGTTGCTTGAAGATCAGAGGATAGAACATTCACTAGATTAAATATACGTAGAGGCCAGGCAGTGGTGACACACACCTTTAATCCTAGTACCCAGGAGGCAGAGATTCATCTGGATCTCTGTGAACTCAAACCCACCTTGGACTACATGGGATTGACTCAGTCTCAGAGTGAAACAGAGTCAGACAGTGGTGGCATACACCTTTAATCACAGTATTTGGAAGTCACATGCCTTTAATTCCAGCATTAGGAAGATTGAGACAGGAAGTGATGGCGGACAGAGAAAGGTATATATGAGGAGACATGAACTGAAGGCTTTTCAGTCTGAAAAGTCATAGAGGTAAGACATAGCAATGGCTTGTTCTTTGTCTTTCTGATCTTCAGATACATTTTATTAGGTTACACAATATATCATCACAACCTATAAAACATTTCACCCAAACACAAAAGAATGTACCTTCTTCTCAGCAACCCATAGAACCTTCTCTAAAATTGACCACATACTCAGTCACAAAACAAATCTCAACAAATACATAAAACTTGGTATCATATTGGATCACCATGGGATAAAGTTAGAATTCAACAACAACACAAACAACAGAAAGACTACAAACTCATGGAAAGTGAACAACTCTCAACTGAATTATCAATGGACCAAAGAAAAAGAAAGAAATTAAAGACTTTCTAGAATTCAAAGACAATGAATGCACAACATACCCAAACTTATGGGACACTGTGAAAGTAGTGCTAGGAGAAAAGTTCACAGCATTAAATGTCTACATAAAGAAATTGGAGAAATCCCAAACTGGCACCTTAACAGCACACCTGATAGCTTTAGAAGTAAAAGAAGCAAGCTCATTCAGGAGGAGTAGACACCAGGAAATAATCAAACTGAGGGCTGAAATCATTAAAAAAAAAAAAAACAAAAAGAACAATACAAAGAATCAATGAAACAATGAGTTGATTCTTTGAGAAAATCAACAAGATAGACAAATCCTGATCCAAACTAACCAAAAGGCTGAGAGAGGATATCCAAATTAACAAAATCAGAAAAGAAAGGGGGTAATATAAAAACAGACATGGAGGAAATCCAAAGAATCATTAGGTCATACTTCAAAAACCTGAATTCCACAAAATTGGAATATCTAAAATAAACTGACAATTTTCTTGATAGGTACAACATATCAAGATTAAATCAAGACCATATAAACTATTTAAATAGACCTATATCCCCTAAGGAAATAGAAGCTGTCATTAAAAATTTCACAAACAAAAAGGCCCAGGGCCAAAAAATTTCAGTACAGAATTCCACCAAAATTTCAAATAATATCAATACTCTGAAATTTGTTCCACACAATAGAAACAGAAGAAATATTGCCCAATTCTTTTTATGAGGCTACAGTTACCTTGATACCCAAACCACATAAAGATGCTGCTAAGAAAGAGAATTACAGACCAGTCACCCTCATAAATATTCATGCAAAAATACTCAATAAAATACTGTCAAACCGAATGCAAGGACACATCAAAAAAAAAAAATCATCCACTATGATCAAGTAAGCTTCACCACAGAGTTGCAGGGATGGTTCAACATATGAAAATCTGTCAATGTAATCCACGATAAAAACAAACTAAAAGAAAAAAAAACACATGATCATCTCATTAGATGCTGAAAAAGCCTTTGACATAGTCCAACACCCCTTCATAATAAAGGTCTTTGAGGGATCAGTGATACAAAATACACAGCTAGCTGACAGTCGACATCAAGTTAAATGGAGAGAAACTTAGTGTTTCCACTAAAAGAACAAGACAAGGCTGTCCACTTTCCCCATATCTATTTAATATAGTATTCAAAGTTCTAGATAGAGCAATAAGACAACAAAAGGAGATGAAGGGGATACAAATTGAAACTGAAGAAGTCAAACTTTCATCATTTAATTATGATATGATAGTATACATCAGTGACTGCAAAAATTCTACCAAGGAACTCTTACAGCTGATAAACATCATCAGTGATGTTGCTGGATATAAGATTAACTGAAAAATCAGTAGCCCTCCTATATACAAATGATAAATGGTCTATGAAAGAAATCAGGGAAATGATACCCATTATAATAGCACCAAGTAATATATAATATATTGTTATTATATATTAATATAACTATTATTATAGTTATAGTAATATAATATTAATATGGAGTAACTATAACCAAACAAGTGAAAGTCTTGTATGACAAGAACTTATAAGTCTTTGAAGAAAGAAAATGGAGAAGATATCAGAAAATCAAAAGATCTCCCATGCTTATATACCAGTAAGACTAAATATTATAAATAGCAATCTTACCAAAAGCATTCTACAAACTCAACGCAATCCCCATCAAAACTCCAACACAATTCTTCAGAGACCTTAAAAGAACAATACTAAACTTCATATGGAAAAACAAAAAACTTGGGATAGTTTAAATGATCCTGTACAAGAAGGGAACATTTACAGGTATCATTATGCCTGATTTCAAGCTCTCCTATGGAGCTATAGTAACAAAAACAGCATAGTATTGGCATAAAAACAGACAGGTGGACCAATGGAATCAAATTGAAGACCCTGACATAAACCCAAATGTCTACAAATACCTGATATTTGACAGATAAGCCAAAATTTTATAAAGGAAAAAAGCAAGCATCTTCAACAAATGGTGTTGACATAACTGAATGTAGGCATGTAGAAGAATGCAAATAGATCCATATCTATCACCATGCACAAAACTCAAGTCCAATGGATCAAAGACCTCAAAATTGATCCATTTATATGGAACCTGGTAAAAGAAAATGTAGGAAGTAGCCTGGAATGCATTGGCACAGGAGACAACTTCCTAAATATAATACCAGTAGCACAGACTTTGAGATCTACAATTAATAAATGGGACCTCCTGAAATTGAAAAGCTCCTGTAAGGCAATGGACATGGTAAATAAGACAAAACAGTCTACAGAATGGGAAAAGATCACCAATTCCACATCTGACAGAGGCCTGATCTCCAAAATATATAAAGAACTCAAGAAACTAGACATCAAAATGCCAAAGAATCAAATTAAAAAGAGAGCTACTGATCTAAACAATTTTCAACAGAAGAACTTCAAATGGATGAGATATACTTAAAGAATTGTTCAAAATCCTTGGCCATCAGGGGAATGCCAATCAAAATGATTCTGAGATATCATCTTACACTTGTCAGAATGGCTAAGATAAAAAACACTAATGGCAGTTTATGTTGGAGAGGATATGGAGTAAGGGGATTATTCCCCCACTGCTGGTGGGAGTGCAAACTAGTACAGCCACTTTGGAGACTGATAGGGAGGTTTCAAAGAAAATTAGAAATCAATCTACCTCAAGACCCAGCTATACCAATCTTGGGGATATACTTAAAGGTTGCTCAGTCATGCCACAAGGACAATTGCTCAACTATGTTCATAGGAATGTTATTTGTAATAGTCAGAATGTGAAAACAACTTAGATGCTCCTCAGTTGAAAAACGGATAAAGAAAACGTGGTACATTTACACAGTGGAGTATTACTCAGCTGTAAAAAAAAAAAATGACATCATGAAATTTGCAGGCAAATGGATGGAACTAGACAAAATCATCCTGAGTAAGGTAACACAGACCCAGAAAGACAAACATTGTATGTACTTACTCATAATTGAATATTAGACATAAAGTAAAGGATAACCAGGCTACAAACCACAGACCCAGAGAGTACAGGTAACAAGGACCCAAAGAAGGACACATGGATTTCCCTAGGAAGGAAGATCTCCCAGGTAAACTGGGTGCAGGGGTGTGGGTGGGGATGGAGGAATGGGAACATAAGGGATTTGATTTGGAGGGTTCAGGGTGATATGGAAAGGAAGGGTAATGAAAAAGATGTCTTGATGGGACACGGGGCATTTCAGGGCTAGGGAGAAACCTTGTGCCAGGGAAACCACTAGGAACATACAAAAATGACCCCAACTAAGACTCATAGCAATAGTGGAAAGGTTGGTTGAACTGGCCATCTCCTGAAGTCAGATTGGTGAGTACCCTAATTGTCATCAGAGAGCCTTCATCTAGTAACTGATGGAAGCAGATGCAGAGATCCACAGCCAAGCACTGGGCCTAGTTCAGGAAGGCCTGTTGAGAGAGAGGAGGGAATGTATGAGCCAGGGGTAAAGGTCCTGAAGGGGCTGGTCTGGGAGCTCAAGGACTCTGGACTCACAGTTAGGGTGCCTGCATGGGACTAACTTAGGACTTCTGCATATGTGTGACAGTTGTGTAGCTTGGTTGGTTTGTGAGACTCCTAGCAGTGGGATCAAGACCTGTCCCTGGAGCTTAAGCTTGCTGTTGGGAATCTATGCCCCATGCTAGGTTGTCTTGCCCAGCCTTGATACAGGAGGAGGAACTTATTCCTGCTTCAATTTGATGTCCCATGCTTTGTTGAAGCCCAAGGGAGGCCTACCCCTTTCTGAAGGAAATGGAGGAGGAGTGAATGGGGGAGAGTAGAGGGGAAGAGTGTGGGAGGCAGGAAGGAAACAGGAGGAGCGGAGGGAAGGGATGCTGTGGGATGTTCTGTATGGCAAATGTGTTGCTCTGATTGGTCAATCAATAAAACACTGATTGGCCAGTGGCTAGGCAGGAAGTAAAGGCGGGACTAACAGAGAGGAGAAAAGAACAGGAAGGTGGAAGGAGACACAGCCAGCCGCCGCCATGACAAGCAGCATGTAAAGATGCCGGTAAGCCACGAGCCACATGGCAAGGTATAGATTTATGGAAATGGATTAATTTAAGCTATAAGAACAGTTAGCAAGAAGCCTGCCACAGCCATACAGTTTATAAGCAATATAAGTCTCTGTGTTTACTTGGTTGGGTCTGAGCGGCTGTGGGACTGGCAGGTAAGAGAGATTTGTCCTGACTGTGGGCCAGGCAGGAAAACTCTAGCTACAAAGGGAAACTGTCATTGGGATGTAAAATAAATGAAAAATTTTAATTATTAAAAAAGTAGAGTTTCAGGCCAGCAGCAAGACTCCTGCAGGCAGACCTGACTACCACCACTCCCATTGGACCCTGTCATATACAAGCCACACTCCATATTCCAAACCCACCCATACTCTGAGATTGCAACTGTGCCCTGAGACACAGACTCTGCCAGCTTTGATTGGACCAAGAGGTGAGTCACTGTTCTCCCAGTCAGTCTCCCCAGCCTCTAGGCCTTAGGCCCAAGGGTACAACCCAAACCACCATACCCCGGCCCAATGCAGTCCCAGTTGTGATCAGCAGCCAAGACTTTTCTGGGCAGACTTTCCCACCCCCAACCCCCACTGGATCCTGTAATTTACAAGTCTCACTTTGTCCCCCAAACCCACCTCTCCCCCAAGGCCCCAGGAGCTCCCTGAGACACAAACACTGCCAGTGTCAAATGGACCAAGAGCAGCTCCCTGAGACACAGACACCATTTGCACTGATTAGAGGAAAAAATGGATAGATGCCAGTGCAATAATACATTCAACAACATAAAGAGCAATAAGGCACCACCAGAACCTAGCAGTTCTACAACAGCAAGACCTGAACATCATAATGTAGAAGAAAAAGAAGAAAGCAACCTTAAAAATAACTTTATGATGATGATAGAGGACTTTAAAGAGGAAATGAAAAATTCCTTTAAAGTAATTAAGGAAAAGACAAATAAAAATTGCAAGAATCAACAAATTCTTTTAAAAAGTAAAGAAAACCAAGAAAAAAACAATTAAACATGTGAAGGAAACAATACATGATTTGAAAATTGAAATAGAGACAACAAAGGAGACACAAACCAAGGGAACTCTGGAAATGGAAAATTTGAGTACATGAACAGGAACTACACATGCAAGTATAACCAACAGAATGCAAGAGGTAGAATAGAGTATCTCTGGCATTGAAGATAAGATAGAGGAAACAGATTCATTGGTCAAAGAAAAGATTAAAGTCAACAAAGTCATAACATAAAACATTCAGGCAACCTGGGAAACCATGCAAAGACAAAACCAAAAAATAATATAGATAGAAGAAGGAGAATACCAGTTCAAAGGCACAGAAAATTTATTCAACAAAATCATAGAAGAAAACTTTCCCAACCTAAAGAAAGAAATGTCTATGAACATACAAGAAGCATACAGAACACCAAATAGACTGGATCTCCCCTGCAAAAAAAATCACCTCACAACATAATAATCAAACCACTAAACATACAGAATAGAAAAAGAATATTAATAGCTGCAAAGGAAAAAGGACAAGTAACATATAAAGGCAGATCCACCAGAATAACATCTGACTTCTCAGTGGAGACTCTGAAAGCCAGAAGGTCTTGGACAGATGTTATGGACAGAAACCATGGATGCTAGCACAGATTATTATACCCAGCAAAACTCTCAATCATCATAGATGGAGTAAGTAATATATTCCCTGACAAAACCAGATTTAAACAATACCTATCCACAAATCCAGTCCTACAGAAAGAACCAGAAGGAAAAAAATCCAACCTAAGGAAGTTAGATGCACCCACAAAAACACAGGCAATAGATAATCCCACACAAAAAATCCCAAAGAAGGGAAACACTCACACTACTACCAAAAGTTAATAGGAATTAACAATCACTGGTCATTACTATCCCTTAATATCAGTGCTCAATTTGACTATACAATGATACAGCTAACAGAATAGATACAAAAATAGGATCCATCCTTCTGCTGCAATATAAGAAATACACATCAACTTCAAAGACAGATATTACCTCAGAGTAAAGGGTTGCAAAAAGACATTCCGATCAAATGGACTTAAGAAGTAAGCTGGTATAGCTATCCTAATATCTATCAAAATAGATTTCAAACTAAAATTAATCAAAAGAGATAGAGAAGGACATTTTATATTAATCACAGGAAAAATCCATCAACATGAAGTCTCAGTTCTGAATATTTGTGCCCCCAATACAGTGGTACCCACATATGTAAAAGAAACATTACTAAAGCTTAAATCACACATCAAACCCCACACACTAAGTGGGAGACTTCAACACCCCACTCTCACCAACTGATAGGTCTGCCAGATGGAAACTTAATAGAGAAATAAGGAAACTAACAGATGTTATAACTCAAATGAACTTAATAGATATCTACAGAACATTCCACCCCCCCAAAAAAGAATATACCCTCTTCTCAGAACCCCATGGAACCTTCTCTGAAATTGACCATGTACTCAATCACAAAGAAAATCTCAACAAATACAAAAAAAATGGAATAACTTCCTGTATTTTATCTGACTACCATGGCTAAAAGTTAGAATTCAAAAACAACACAAATTTTAAAAAAGGCTATAAAGTCTAGGAAACTGAACAATGCTCAGATGAATCACCACTGTGTCAATGAAGAAATAGAGAAAGAAATTAAAGACTTCCTTCCTAGAATTAAATGGAAATTAATGTACAATATATAAAAACTTAAGGGACACAATGAAGCCAGTACTAAGAGGAAAGTTCATAGCTCTAAATGCTTACATAGAGATATTGGGAAATCTCACACTAGCAACTTAACAGCACACCTGAGAACTCTAGAACAAAAAGAAGCAAACTCATCCAGGAGGAGTAGAAACCAGGAAATAATCAAATTGAGAGATGAAATCAATAAAATAAAAACAAAGAGAACAGTACAAAGAATCAATGAAACAAAGAGTTGGTTCTTTAAGAAAAGCAATAAGATAGACAAACCCTTATTCAAACTAACCAGAAGTCAGAGAGAGAATATACAAATTAACAAAATCATAAGAGAAAAGGAGGAAATAACAACAGACAATGAGGAAATCTAGAGAATCATCAGATCATACTTCAGAAACCTGTATCCACAAAATTGGAAAATATAAAAGAAATTGACAATTTTCTGGATAGGCACCATACACCCAAATTGAATCAAGACTAGATAAACAATTTAAATAGACCTATAACCTCTATAGAAATAGAAGTAGTCATTAAAAGTCTCCCAATCAAAAAAGCCCAGGGCTAGATGGTTTCAATGCAGAATTCTACCAGAATTTAAAGAAGAACTAATACCAATACTCCTCAAATTGTTTCACACTATAGAAACAGAATATTGCCAATCTCTTTCTATGAGGCTACAGTTACCCTGATACCCAAACCACACAAAGATACTACAAAGAAAGAGAATTACAGACCATTCTCCCTCGTGAACATTGATGCAAAAATACTTGATAAAATACTGGCAAAATGAATCCAAGAATACATCAAAAATTCATCTACTATGGTCAAGTAAGATTCCTCCCTGATGCAAGGATGGTTCAACATATGAAAATCTGTCAATGTAATCCATCATATAAACAAACTGAAAAAAAAGCACATGATAATCTCATTAGATGCTGAAAAAGCCTTTGACAAAATCCAACACCCTTTCATGATAAAGGTCTTGGAGAGATCAGGAATATAAGGAACATACCTAAACATAATAAAGGCAATTTACAGCAAGCTGACAGCCAACATCAAATTAAATGGATAGAATCTCAAAGCAATTCCACTCAAATCAAGAACAAGGCAAGGCTATCCACTCTCTCCATATCTATTCATTATAGTACTGGAAGTTCTAGCTGAGCAAAAAGGCACAAAAGGAGATCAAGGGATACAAATTGGAAAGGAAGAAGTCAAACTTTCACTATTTGCAGATGATATGATAGTATACATAAGTGACAACAAAAATTCTACCAGGGAATGCCTACAACTGATAAAGACCTTCAGTAATGTCTCAGAATACAAGATTAACTCAAAAATATCAGTAGCCCTCCTATATACAAATGATAAATGGGCCGGAAAAGAAATCAGAGAAACATCACACTTTACAATAGCCACAAATAATATAAAATATTTAGTGGGGTAACTCTAACTAAGCAAGTGAAAGACCTGTGTGATAAGAACTTTAAGTCCTTGAAGAAAGAAATTGAAGATGTCAGAAAATGGAAAGATCTCCCATGCTCATGGATAGGTAGAACCAACACAATAAAAATTGCAATATTACCAAAAGAAATCTACAGATTCAATTCAATCCCCATCAAAATTCTAACACAATTATTCACACACCTCAAAAGAACAAACTCAACTTCATATAGAAAAACAAAAACCCCAGGATAGCTAAAAACAGTTCTTTACAATAAAACAACTTCTAGGGGCATCTCCATCCCTGAATTCAAGCTCTACTATAGAGATATAGTAATAAAAACAGCATTGACATAAATACCTACACGTGGACCAATGGAATCAAATAGAAAACCCTGACATTAATCCACACAGCTATGAACACCTGATTTTTGATAAAGAATCCAATACTGTACAGTGGGAAAAAAGAAAGCATCTTCAATGAATGGTGCTGGCATGAATGGATGTCAATATGTGAAAGATTGCAAATAGATCCATATCTATCACCACACACAAAACTCAAGTCAAAGCAGAACAAAGACCTCAACATAAATCCAGCTACACTGAACCTGATAGAAGTTTCTTCCTACTTTCTGTAAGAAGTAGCCTAGAACACATTGGCACAGGAAACCATTTCCTAAATATAACACCAGTAGCACAGACACTGAGAACAAGAATTAATAAATGGGACCTCCTGAAACTGAGAAGCTTCTGTAAGGCAAAGGTAAATAAGACAAAACGGCAGCCTATAGAATGGGAAAAGATCTTCACCAACTCCACATCTGACAGAGGGCTAATCTCCAAAATATAAAGAATACAAGAAACTAGACATCAAAATACCAAACAATCCAAATGGGGTACAGATCTAAACAGACAATTCCAACAGAAGAATCTCAAATGACTGAAAGACATTTAAGGAATTGCTCAACATCCTTAAGCATCAGAGAAATGCAAATGAAAATGACTCTAAGATACCACCTTACACCTGTCAGAATGACTAAGATAAAAAACACTGATGACAGCTTATGTTGGGGAGAATGTGGAGCAAGGGAAACACTCCTCCATTGTTGGTATGAGTGCAGACTCACAGCCACATTGGAAATCTGTATGGTGACTTCTCAGAAAATTGGGAATCAACCTTCAATGATACCACTCTTGGGCATATACACAAGGGATGATCCATCATACCACAAGGACACTTGCTCAACTATGTTCATAACAGCTTTATTTGTAATAGCCAGAACCTGGAAAAAATGTAGATGTCCCTCAACTGAAGAATGGATAAAGAAAATGTGGTATATATACACAATGGAGTATTATTCAGCTGTAAAAAAATGACATCATAAAATTTGCAGGCAAGTGGATGGAAATAGAAAATATCATCCTAAGTGAGGTAACCCAGACTCAGAAAGATATGTATTTACTCATTAAGTGAATACTAGATGTAAAGCAAAGGATAATCAGACTACAACCCAGAGCTCCAAACAAGCTAGGAAACAAGGAGCACCCTAAAAGGGATGCATGGAGGCCTTTGGAAGGGGAAACAGAAGAGATAACCATGAATAAACTGGGGATGAAGGGGGCAATAGAAGGGAGGGGATGGAGGTGAGAACATGAGGAAATGTGATTGTCAAGCTGGGAGAGGTATGGAGTGGGAGAGCAATGAAAGAGATATCTTGATAGAGAGAGACATTATGGGGCAAAGGAGAAACCTGATGCTAGGGAAATTCCCAGGAATCCACAGGATGACCCCAGATTAAATGATTAGCAATAGTGGTGAGGGTGCCTGTACTGGCCTACCCAGGTAATCAGATTGGTGAATACCCTAACTGTCATCACAGAGCCTTCATCCAGTATCTGATAGAAGCAGATGCAGAGATCCACAAGCAAGCACCAGGCCAAGCTCCAGAAGTCTAGTTGAAGAGAGGGAAGAGGGATTATATGAGCAAGAGGGCAGGGAGGGTGTTAAGATCATGAAGGGAAAATCTACAAAGACAACTGAACCAAGCTCATAGGAACTCACGAACTTTAGACCAACAACTGTAGAACCTGCATGGGACCATAATAGGCCCTCTGCATAGGGGAGAAAGTTGTGTAGCTTGGTCTGTTTGAGGGGTCCCTGGTAGTGGGATCAGGATCTATCCCTGGAGCATGAGCTGGCATTCTGGAGAATATTACCTAAAGTTGGACACCTTGCTCACCCTTGATGCATGGGGGAGGGACTTGTTCCTGCCTCAAATGAATGTACCAGGCTTTGCTGACTCCTCATGGGAGGCCTTACTCTTTTGGAGGAGGGGATGGTGGTTGGGAATGGGGGAGGCAGTTGAGAAGTAGTGGGAGGAGGGATGAAAGTGAGTTCTTTGGTTGTTATGTAAAATATAAAAATATTATAATTATTTTTTTATAAAGTAAAGAATTAGTGAAGGATGTGATTACAAAAGGAAATGTTGAAAGTAATTTGATAATATATAATGCATTATTTAATGAAGATTTTTGTTTTCTGGCTTTTATCATGAAGGTAGAATTGCCTATGACTTCTTGCCTCATTCTAAGCAAATGTTCACTTATATATTTTTAAAAATTATTTAAATCCTTTCAAAAACTGCTGAGAAATGTAAGATTTTCTTTGCAAGAAAAGAGAGAAAAATGGCAGCAAATGGGAGGAAACCTTGAAGAGCTATCAACACTTTCCTTTGAGCACTGAGTAAACAAACATGTTGTTCTCCCAGGGCAGTACAGATAATCTTGGTTTCAGTTTCACTCAGGAGTTTCCATCAGAACATCTACCCATGAAATGGTAATTATATTAATAATATGAAAGCAAATACCAAGTAAGAGAAATGTGCAGTGTAGAATTCCTGGCTTTCTGGGAGGAAACAAAGGTTTGTACCCATTAATTTTTCATATTAATGGGTACAAGCTGAGCCCTGAACAGATAGGGAAGAAAGAAAGCCAACCCTAGACATGAGGTCACTTCTTTTCAAAGATGACTAGGTGTTGGGGAATATTATTTTAAAGTATGTTGCATTTTCCCCTACTGCTTTTGTTGACAATTCAAAGATATGTTTGATTAAATAAAATTAACCTGTGAGCAGGAGGCTGAGTCAGCAAGTACAGGAAGTGGTAAGGAGCAAGGGTTTATTAAGGGAGGCGGGGGCTGAAAGAAGGATGCTGGATTTTTTGGAAGATGCCAGCAAAGGGAGGTTAGCTACTAGCTATTCAGCCTCTCTGAGCAAGCAGAATTCCACTGAAATTATTTAGGTAAGTTGCTTTAGTAGCTTTGAAAGAGTCAGTGCCTGAGGGAACAAAATCCCCTCAGGCCGCTGTACTTTTGGCTGAAGGCATTGCTTAAGGGGGGAGCCACTATAGATAATAAAAAGCTGATAACAACAATTGGTGCCCAACGGGTGGTAGAACCTCACAGAAGGAGGGGTCAAACCACCTGGCTCCACTGAATTTACCATCTGGGGCTCTCCACTGCCAGCCCTGCTGCATCTGCTATCTGGACCTCTCCATGCTAGCAGTTAGCTGCTGCTTGACCAGAGAAGTCAACAGAATTGGAAAACCCTTTAGGAGAGTAGGAAAGATAAACAGAAATTTTTTTCTATGTTAAAAATAGGAAACATAACAATGCAGGGTGCTAGTGCTCTCTATACTGCTGTGGGATGTCCTTCTGTATGCTGTGAATATGTGTGGCTCCCATTGGATAATAAATAAAGCTGTTTTGGCCTAAGGCAAGAAAGCTTACAGCCAGGCAGGAGATACAGAAGAAGAAGGGCAGAGTGAAGGAAGATTCTAGCTGTTGTTCAAGGAGCAGCAAGATGCCAGCAGACTGGTAATGCCATGACCATGAAAGGACCAAGCAAATGCCATAACAGGCTGCTCAGTCTTCTCTCAGAGATCAGGCCTCAATTTCAGTTTCCTGAGACTTGAGCAAGCAGTTTCTGGGAGGGCCATGAACAAAAGACATAGTCCTTGCAGTAGCTCCCTTTCTGCATGTACTCTGACTGCTCAAAGTTCAGCCAGGTGTTTACTATCTGGGACCCCTCACCAACTTAGAGTTATGTGCATGAGTCAAGGACATAACTCTAGGACCACTGAGCCAGCCCCCACAGTCAGTATGTGCTAGGCCAGCTAGCCCCCATGGCAGCTCAAGGACAGAGCCTGGACCACTGAGCCAGCCCGCACAGTCAGTACATGCTAGGCCAGCCAGCCTCCATGGCAGCTCAAGGACAAAGCCTGGGACTTCTGCTGGACTGCCCCCAAAATGATAATTGTAACCCCCAACCAATAAATTCAAAGGTGACATACCCTCACCCAATTAAAAGAGAACAGAGACCTTCAAAAATAAAAATAAACCAATCTGAGTTGCACCCGTGCCAAACCCCCCCAACCCCTCTGAAGGGCTTGTAGTTTTTGCCTTTAAATAGTTAGCCTCACAGAGAAAGAGCAACTCCTCCCTGCCTCAACGTATTGGGTATAGGAATGAGTTCCCTATCTAGACTTGTATCTACAGAATAAACCTTGCTGTTGCATTCTGGACATCCATGGTCTTCGGTGGTCTCTTTGGGGTCATGACCTGGGTATAACAACCACATGGCAACATTTAGATTAATAGGAATTTGTTAATTTAAGATGAAAAGGCTAGCTAGCCAGAAGCTGGGGCCATATGGCATACAGTTTGTCATTAATATAAGCCTCTGAGTAATTATTGTATAAGTGGCTGCAGGACCATGGGGTTCAGTGGGACCAGAGAAACTTCTGGCTACACTATACTGCTAACTTAGAAGGCTTGAAGTTAGAATCAGAATATGGAAAGATTAATGATTTAACTGACACTGATATAATACCAATAATACATACTATCAGCATGGTAATTAATATCTTATCAGTAATAGCCTTGGTAGTTTTTTATGCTAAATATGAAAAGTGGATTAATAGGATACAGGCCTTGGAAAGATATACTAATAAAAAAATAAAAATGCTCAGACAAAGATAGAGGAATTTAGACCAGAATTTACCACACCATTGCATTGTAAAACTGGAGAGGAATGGCCTAAGGTATTAGAACGCCAACTTCAATATATCCAGTTACTGTTCATCAACAACTACCATGTATGTATCCCCAAGATTATGCACAAGTTTAATGGAAACCTGTAGATATGTCAGACTTAAAGAGATTTAAGGAAACTAGTTTCATATGGTATGCATTCACTCTTTATAAGACAGATATTAAATTCATGAGCAACTTGGAATAAAATTATTCCACAAGACTGGAAGGATTTAGCTTCAACAGTATTAGAAGCTGGTCCTCTATTACAATGGAGAACTTGATGGAGAGAGGAGGCCAGGGCCCTGGAACAACAAGGTAGGGCTAGAGATCATGAGATTTTCCAAGACCCAATTCTTGGTCAGCCTGCTGATTTGCAAAGACAGTGCATGTTGGATGATGACATCCTGGTTCTACAATGTATAGCAGCTTTGAATGCTTGGGACAGGGTTGAAGAATCAGGAAAGAGGACTGAATCATTTACTAAAATTATACAAGGCCCAAAAGAAGCTTTCACTGATGTTTTATACACAGATTAACATCAGCTGTAAATAGAATGATATCTGATCCAGATGCTAGACAAATATTAGTTGAAACTTTTGCTTTTAAAAATGTTAATGCAGAATGTAAACAGATAATTAGGCCTTTAAGGGCAGGATCAGCACCCATAGAAGAATGGATCAGAAATACAGTCAATATTGGCTCCTATACTTCTAGTGATGATAATTGGATAGGAGCACTGCTTTCTAAAACTATGAAGAAAAATCAAAATCTTAGGTGATTTAATTGCAATAGACAAGGTCATTGGAAAAGGGAGTGTAGGCAAGGTGCTCTTAGAAACAATGTTTATTTTAGAAATAATTCAAACAGAAGGCCCCAGCATTTTGGAGTATGTGTGAGGTGTGGCAAAGGCTGGCATTGGACTGATGAGTGTAAATAAACAAGAGACAGGCAGGATAATGCTTTGCTTTCAGGAAACAACATGCAGGACTGCTTGCAGGCCCCAATATCAAACATAGTTCAATCAATCCACACAAAATGATTAAATGGCCTTTTAGTTGGAAGTTTTCCTGTGTCCCAGCCAGCCAGCAGTGGGGACAAATCTCTCCACTCACATCCCTCAAGTAAACAAACAGAGACTTATATTAATTATAACTGCTTGGCTCAGGCTTATTACTGACTAGCTCTTACACGTAAATTAACCCAAATTCTTACCTATATTTATGTTTAGCCACATGGCTTGGTACCTTTTTTCAATTCTGCCTTGTCATCTTGCTTCCTCTGTGTCTGGCTGAGGACTCCTGACTCAGCTCTTCCTCTTCCTAGAATTCTCATTGTCTGCTCATTCCACCTATACTTCCTGCCTGGCTACTGGCCAATCAGCATTTTATTAAACCAGTATACAAGGGCATTATTCCACAGTATTTCCCCTTTTCTGTCTAATCGAAAAGGAAGGTTTTAACTTTAACATAGTAACATTACATATAATAGAACAGTTATCAAGCAAGAATTACAGTTACAATATCTAGTCTATTTGTATTTGGCAAAGTTAAAGAAAATATTCTGTCTATCCTATATTTGTGAGTCTAAAGTTTCATATCTAATTTATCTTTTATCATAACCAAGGAAAATTATAATTATCTAATCTTCAACTACATCAAAGACCCTAGTAGAATATAATATTACCTAAGTAAATAGGAAGTACATTGTAAGCAACTTCTAAAAATCTAGAATGACAGAGACATCTGGTTACCTGGACAGTTACCCATAGTTTCTCTGCAACATTGGAGCATCCTTTATCAGTCTATAGGCCTAGAGTCTCTCAGTCGCTTCTCTCTATGTCCAGTAGAATGTCTGGCAGTTTCTTCGGCAAAGCAAGAACCTAAAGGACCATTTAATCTTGCAAAGTTTAGTGGTCACCTTCCTATGGATCCTGCATTCCAGTTTATACAACATTTTATCAAGCAGTCCAGGCAAGAACAGTTTCTTGCCCAAATGGCTAACTTTAGCCATGAAAAAGATAAAGTCCATATGGAATGTCTTTGGTGCCCATCATCTTCCTTGAAGTAATAGTGCTGCCAGGAGCAGGCATGTTTCATTGTCCAGAAAAGTCTACGTTTTTAAAACATTTTAAATGCCAAATTCTGTAGGTCTTTGAAGTATTTGAAGATTACCTACCTAATTGAAATATATCTTTGTACACCTAGAAAACTAAACTAGCATGACTATAAGTTTGATTATCATAGATGACTAATTATTAATCTGTATTTCTCAACTATATACTACAATTTCAAATGAGTTGCATAAACAAAATACTTTAAACAAGAACATACAGTATAACAAAATTAACTTTAAATTTGAATCAATAAACTAAAATCTATAGCAATTTAAAACATTTTAAACAAGTTGCTCTTTAAAAGTAGATTCAATAATCTACCCTTTTATCCTACCATATCTATATACTATATTTCTATATCATATCCCCCTCTCTTCTTTTAGAAAGAGATTGAATATAACCAATAACAATTTGTAACCACCAATCTAAATAAAGACAAACATTCGTAATCTATTTTTGAGGAATGTGGGTGTAGTTTTCTAGGATATTTCCTGCTGGTAGGGGGCATTGGTAGTCTTATGGGGATCCTGAGAAAATTTGAAATAATGATCAAGTCCTGGGAAGACCAGCTATACCTTTGTTGATAGGTACTATCTGTTAAGGTTTGAGAGGTCTGGCTTGATCAAATCTGATCCATCTTAAACTGGAACAAATCCATAGCCTCTTGCTTCCTGTGGAAACAAAAACAGAGCATCCTTTCCAAAATAACATATCCTTTGAACCAATTTTTGAGGTAAAGATACCTTTAAAATATACATATTGGTTTAACTCAGCAGCCTTTACAATCAAATGTCTCTCTGCAGTTAAAAATCCCAAAGACAACATAATACAGTCTCTGTGTGTGATTTCCATCTTTATGTGGCTTATTTTTTATATTACTTTTATTATCTCTTTAAAAGACTTTATTTTTTAAAACTATTTCTTTTTTTATATAATTGTATATATTCCTTTTCTTCTGTCTTCCAAGCCTACATACATTTTTATACACATTGTAAATTGTTTAGGGTTTATTTTATCTGAATCTGTATTGTGAATCTATTGCTTTAAACTGTGGAGTGGTTAGAACAGAAATTGATAGTTATTAATAGGAAATATACTGGAGTTCTCCCAGTATCATAAAGAAAACATCATATCAATAGCAAGGGTATATGTGGGAGCTTGGGTTCCTCGTGGCTTTACCCAGCAGGTCCAGATAGAGGATGATTAGGACCACGGGCCTGAGTGCAGGTGTCTGAGATGGTCTGCACTTGGCTGTGCTGGGGGAGGAGGTCATTTGCTCCACTCCTTGGCGTCTCTATAAAAACCCTGGGGCAGAGACAGTCAGGCACATTGGAATAGGTTCCAGGCCCTCTCGAGGCTATCCTTTATTTTCTATCTGTTTATCTCCACAATAAATCCTTCTATCTAATATTTCCTGCTGCTCACACTCAGGAAAACTCTGGGGAACTGTGGGGTTGGTGGGTAAACGCCCCACAGAATGGCGCCATGAACAGGGACTAAAGAAAAAAGAAAAAAGGCACTAAAAAAAAGGGACTACAAAAAAAGGGACTAAAAAAAAGGGACTAAAGAAAAAAGGGGAGACTAAAGACAAAAAAGGGGGACTAAAGACAAAGTAATAGGGACCAAAGATAAAGGAAAATAATAGTTTTATTAGAGTTTTTGGCGAAAGTGTTGAGTCTGCCCTGCCAGTGGAAAGGCATGCCAGTGTTATGGACAATATATATATATATGTTTTTTCTTGGAAAATTTGGGGGAAAACTCTCTAAAAAGCTTTAATCTTTCTCAAAACTCTCTTTAAAAAACTTAAAAACTAAAGCCTTTCAGAAGGACAAATTAGAATCACCTGAAGATATTAGTATGGGGACCACCTGTGATTAGCACTAAGGGAAAACAACAAACCTCTTAAGACAGCAAAATGTCTCTAAGTTCTCTTTCAAGCTTTAAAAATCCTCCCTGCAATGCAGGAGGCAGGGACAAGTTCCTAAAAACCTCTTCTAAACTCTGTGTCTTCAAGCTAGTAAAAGATAGTGGGTCAGAGTACCCTGAGGGAAACGCTTGGGAGAGTGTGGGTAAAGAGCTACAGAGAGCCCAAAAGGGCGGGAAACTTTACCTGAGAAAAGCAAAAAAAGCTAAGCTTTTCAGTTACAGCCCAACTGAGGCATCAAGGGTTTTGAGTGAGCATTTCAGAATGAAAAGGTGCTCCTAATCGTCCTAATGCAAAGATCCCCTGAACCAATGTAAACTCTGTTAGCATTGTATCCTCTCTTCTGACCACAAACCCAGGGGCGGCGTCTCTGAGTTGGAGTGCATTTCGGGGATACTAGGGTTCCTGCAGTTGTAAACTTCCTGGAGCGCACAGCTGAGGCAGGAAGGTGCAGGACCCAGGGGAAAACTGCTAATGAACAAAGCTAAAGCCAGTGGGAACAGCACAGTTGTCCACTTTCCTACAAGTCACAGGTTGATAGGTCCACAGCGGCAAAAAGAAATCTGAGAAAAGCTTTCCTATCAGAGTAAGGACCTTTCTGGGAAAACAGTAAAGCTGAACTGTGTCTGAAGCAGTTGTGCTGCTGAGTGAGAATGCTGTCTGGGGAAAGAGCCCAGCCAGGGCAGAACAGAACTATCCAGGAGTAAAGCTTTCTTTTCTGTCAGAGAAAGCATCTCTTTGAGAAAAGCTTTGTTTCAACTGACTCCCAGTGAGATGGAGTGTAGCCCTAAGGGGTGATTGCCTCTGGCATAAGCTCTGTCCTTGAGCACCCAGACAAGCAAACACAACCCACTGGGGGACTGGGCCAGGAGAAGGCCTGATGAGGCAAAACACCTGTCCTAATGTGAGCTTACAAATGGCAAAAAACCTCCCTTGTTAGATTTTCAATCTGTATGCAAACCACACAGATCCCGAAAACAGAAATGGACAAAAAGCCCCTACCTTCAGAAGCAAAAAAGCTGTAACTGTGGCATTGGGAAATTTTTCTGGAGTAGAGGGGATAAACTGAGACCAAACTGTGAACTGTCTGGGAGAAAGACTCTGAAGAAATGGAGAAGGGACAGATTCCTCCCCAGAAAATGCATGACCTGTGAAAGCTGCTAAGAGTTTGAGGCAGATTGGGGGGGAAGAAAGCCCCTACCTCCAAAGGCAGCTAGCAGAGGAACAGAGCCGCCTGAGATATTTGAAGCGCTGCATCTGTGGGGGGAAGGAACAAGCAAAATGAGATAGATCAGTGGGAGAAAATCTCTCTGAAGGAGCTATGGAAATGTTCTGTTGTAAATCTTGTTTTTCACTGACTGGCTAAGACAAACACAAGCCCCGAGGAAAGTTGCTATCAGAAATGCCAGCCTCAATGCCGGCTAAGGAGGCAGGTGCGGTTCTGATCCGGGGCCAGTGTCTGATGAAGGAGAGACACCTGTTAAAGCCAGCTGAGGAGAGACTAGGAATCTCCCAATGTGCATAGCTGAAAATGTAAAATGCTTGTTCAAATCTCCCATTGCAAAAGCAAAAACTTTGTTCAAACCTCCCAGGCAAAAATTCGTAGGCAAGTCTGGTAAAAGAACTAGTTGACTCTCAGACCTGAAAAGAACTATGGGAAATGGAGTTTCACCAGCTCTTAAACAGTGAGCTGATGAAGAGAAATGAATTCTGGGAAATGTAGTATTTCAGCTAAAGATGGCAATACTGTCCAAAAACTTTTCAGCTTAGAATGAAGTTTCTTTTCAAAGCAATGATAGAAAGCTTAATTTTACCTCTTGAAAACTCAGATCAGACAAAAAGCTACCTATAAGAGGAAACAAGCCACTTTAAAGTCCTTAAAGCAAGAGAAAGCAGTTTATACACTGAATGTTGTCTTAGATATGAAGAAACTTATGCTGAAATTAAAAAAGTTCTTTGCCTTTTGAACAAACTGCCGGCAATGAGTAATTCCTTTGCAAATCTAATAAGGAGACCAGGAAACAGGCATTCAAAAAGAAATGACTGCTTTATAGGTGGGAAACAAACTTCAGAAAATCTAGCTGTCTTACAAAATAGTTGCTTCACCTGAAAGTTCCTTATAAGAAATCAATGCTAAATATCACAGCTGCTAATAACTTCAGGAGTTAAAGCTAATGAAATGAAAATACTAAATCCTGAAAATGCTTTTTCTCAAAGTAAACTAATGAAGGAAATGTTTCATGAAAGAACATCTGTTCTTGACTCCTTTGAATACTAACAGTTCTGGAGAAAATATTGGAACTAACAACAATCGAGGCAAAATGTTTCAACAAATTCAAGACCCTATTTCACAAAAGAAAGCTGCCATGCTTTGTGGGCCATATTAGAGCTCACTCCATTCTTCCTGGTCCTTTAGCTGAGGGTAATGCAAAATGGAAAGATCCCTGCTCGGGATTATGGAAGGGTCCCGATCCTGTTTTAATATGGGGTCAAGGACATGTTTGTGTTTTTTCACAAGAGGAGAATGAAGCTCAGTGGGGTGGTTACTGGAGCGTTTGGTAAGGAGCGTGGAACTAAGGAAGGGTCAGCTCCAATGACGTTCCTATAAAGGAACCAGAATGAAAGTGGCTCGATTTCTGAGATTTTAATCACTGGTTAACGCAAACAGTGAGGAAATAGAGTTCGGAGCTGTGCCGCTTTTGGTTTTACTAGCTCCTTTAGAAAAATACTTTATATCACCTAATAGCTGTGCAGTATTTGGCGAAGAGCGTTACAGCAGCTAAATACGGTAATTTCACGCTCAGCGTGAAGTAAAGTTTTTCAGTAGAGCAAACAAAGAGTACTGCTGTAATAGAAACATTTGTCTGAATTGAAGCACTTAGGGGAACTATTATGAATTTGGGTTAAGGGACAGCCTCTAGTTAAAAACTGTCTACCGCTGACAGTGCATCTCTGCCAGTCCGGAACGGCTGAGAGAACTTGGCAACTTTGGAGTGTGGCTTCATTCTGGGAAGGTTACAGTCCCCTAGCAACAACTATCACAGTTCTATAACAACAACACTCACTAAATCCCAGTGCTTTATAGCAAAGCTGACTATAAACTCTAAAACTTTAGAAATGATGTACGTACTTCTTGTCTAGTTAAGAGAATCTAATAGAGGTAGTGATAATAATTAAGAGTATGAAGTAGAAAAAGATAAAAATAAGATATGTGAGTTTGTAGAAATTATTCTCTTGTTAGATATCTAAGGTAGTCTTAAGACATGTAGTAAAGATACTAGTTGTAAATGTAAGTTTAAATAAGAAATGAGATAAGAAGTATATAAAGAAATAATTAGAAATATATTTGCTAAAGTAGTTCTACAGTTCCCTTAAAGAGTATAAATAAGTAGGTGTTAATGTTATATGTGAATTTGTAAAAAGTGAAATGTTAAGTATGAGTCTATTCTTAATGTATATGGTTGAAAGAACCCAAGACACAGAAGGTTAGTGTCCCAGCAGACTGCAAAGTAGGCAGTCTGAATGGTTTCAAGAGCTCCAGAAGCCGCTAAGAAGCTAAGAATGGCGGACGCCAGAACAAGCACAACAAGGCATCCGCAGCTGAGATCCATGGAAAATCAACGCAACACAGAAAAACCTGAGCTAACAGCAAAAATGGTGCAGTTTAAAATATTACTGTAACTAAGAAGGCCTCTGGCTTGAGAATAAAAGTTTCAGAGATGCTTGTTTGAACTAAAATTGTTAACTGCAAAAAGTTTTGGTTGTAAAACATCTCTTCATATTTGGAAGTGAAAGCCTGATACCAGAATTTATTTCTTGTTTGAACTTTTTGAACTTAAAATGAGATAAAACTACAGAAAGATTTTGTTACAGATTTCCTCATATTTGGAAGGCTAGTACCAGAATTTATGATTTGAATTTGGGGACTTAATGAAATGAACAATAGATTTCATTGCAATGGAACAATTTTGAGTTTACTCATACTAATGACCTAGAAACTGTTTTCTGGAATTGGGTTAAAAATGGAACTATTTCAATGAAGAAATTTATTGTTTCTACCTAGAATCAAGATGCAGCTTTGTGTATGCATATATGCTTTATTAACTGGTGATTCATGAATTGTTTTGTGGAACTGTTTATGTAAAAATGGAATTACATATGGAACTGGTTTTGTGTTATAAATGCAACTGTTTAAACAGAAAAGTTTGAATTTTCTAACTAGGCTTGAGACTTTGCTTAAAAAATTATAAAGAAAAGGGAGAGTTAATATTCCTTAGTCTACTTAATTTAAAAATTGTTGTTTGAGTGGATTAATGTCATGTTTTTTTTAGTAAGAAATGCAAATGGGGTATATTAAGAGACTACTTTTAAAGTGTAAAGAGTTTTATTAAAAAACTGCTTTTGGATGTTTTGCTAAAAGTTTTCAAAGTGTGTTAATGGTTAGATTGAAAATATTGCTTTTCAATATGGGTTTGTAGGAATTGTATAAGTTTGGGTTCCTCTAACTAGGTTTGAGATTTTGTTTAAAAAATTATAAAGAAAAGGAGGAGTTATGAGATTAAATTATGTTTGCAGAAACCTATTGATATTAATGCACCCTGGTTTTGTGGAGTTAAGGAAATATTTAAGATTGATGTGAATACATCGAAGTTTTTCCTATGTTCTGTTAGCAAGAAAATTCAAATGATTAAGAGTTAAAGTTGTAAAGCAGAGAAAATTGTTAACTATATATAGCACCATAAATGCTAATTCAAATGGTTCTGTTAAGAGTTTGCTTTGGGTTGTAAGACTGAGAGAATTGTGACTATGTATTGCAATATTTATGTTAATCTGTTAATGGTAATGCTGAAG
>CABHPQ010167994.1:0-18150 GCA_902168405.1 Peromyscus aztecus | reverse complement strand
ACCGGCTGCCCAAGAGCCTCTTCAACCTGGCAGAAGTTTATCTGGTCTGTCACAGATGGCTGCCACCTCCCCAGCGTGGCTCCCGGGCTTGTGCATGTGAGGGCCTGGTCCCAGGGGATGGATTTTACATCATATAAGATGAAGTTGTCACATGGGTGTCGGGGGATTGGGTCTCCCGCCCTTCAGCACATTTTAGGGGATTCAGATAGGCCGGCTGGGTCCCAGCCAGGCACCAGGGTACAGGAGGAAGGTGGTGTAGTGGCTCCAGGCTGTCGCCACAGTACTTAGGAGACTGAGGCAGGAGGATGGACATGAGTTAGAGATCAGCCTGGGATACAGAGTGAGATCCTGCTTCAAAAATCAAGTGAGACAAAGAAAAGCCACACTATGGACATTTGGGGCTTTCCTGCGTGTCTCACAGCAAAGGAGCTTCTGGAAGCGTTGCCCAACCCAAGGGTGGGAGGGCAGACATTTGAAAATGAAGTCATTATTTCCCTGGTGAACTCCTATGCCTGCTCCAGGGCCTTAGCTGCCATATCCCTCTCACTGGACCTGGCTTCCACAGCGTCCTCTTTACATCTGGGACACACTGCCTCTCATGCCGGGCGGGGGAACCTGCCAGGCACAGTGACATTCGGCTTGAGTCCCTGAACTCTGGAGGCTGAGGCAGGAGGATCCAGAGTTCCAGGCCAGGTTGGGCTAAGGAGCAACAAACAGGACAGCTAAGTTCAGTGTTTGGTAAACTGAGGCTCAGGGCTAAGTGGGTCCTCTCCCAGTGGGGCCAGGTCCTGTGCTCAGCTGTCCGCATCTAGGCTGTCGCTGGGCCCCCTGGGCTCCAGCTGTCACCATGCAGCCCAGCAGCTCATGAACTATGGATGAGGACGCCGGCTCCTGTGACAGCCGAGCCGTGGTGTGCTGAGGACTCTGCACACCCCTCCGAGTCACGTGGCCCCACCCTATGCAAAGTCTCTAAAACTTCTCTGGGTTTTCTGTCTCCTACAGATGGAGAAACTGAGGCACAGAGCTGAGTGACTTGGAACCAGGTGAACAGTGGCTCCCGAGGGGTGGGTGGGACTCATGGTCGGAGTCCCCGACACTTGAGGGGCCCCTGTACATCATGCCCAGACTTCCCACAGAAACCACCCCGCTGTTCAGACACAAAATCCACGTCCCTTCCTGCCATTTGACGTTGGCAAGTAGCTTCCCCTCTTGGGAAATGACTCAGTTTCCCTACATCTGAAATGACCTAGAACCATTCAGTCTAGAATTCAGTTGATTCAATACCACTGCAGCCCTTACCCACAAACTCCTACCATGGCCTCCTCCATCCTAGCCCCTGTTACCTAGGGCCACAGGGCCAAGCCTGAGGAATCTCTGGGACCTGACCTGCTCTGGCCTTGGGCCTGCACTTCCTTAGCCCTCCTGCAGCAGGGAGGGAGGTGGGATTTCCCTCTTCAAGCCCTTGCTGGTTATGACTCAGCCCCCAAACTTACCTCTCTTTTCAGACAGATACTGGACAGAGGCCAGCAGGGTCTCCTCAGAGGCCACCAGGATGTCATATTTTGGGGAACATTTCTGGGTAAGACCTGCTGCTCCTTCTGTTCCTTTTCGCTCATCCTTCACTGCTCTTATTATGGTGGAGGCTCACAGAGGGCTGTAGGGACTTTTATGGTGAAGGGGGAACTGGGCAGATAGACGGTAGAATTTAAAACATGGAGACACAGGTTGCCTTGACCTAGGGCAAGGAACACAAATCATAGCACTGAGAATCAGGCCTGGAGCAGCATGTGTATTCTGAGAATCGCTCAGTAGAACAGCACGAAGTTGGGCGTGGGAGCATGCACCTGGGATCCTAGACCTGGGGATGCTGAGGCAGGAGAATGGCAGGTCCTAGCCAGCCTGTGCTAGACAGTAACGTGTTCCCACAAATGACAGAACAGCATGGCCTCACACCTGGGGCCAAACAAGCCCACCAGAGAAATTCTATGCTTTTTTTTTTTTTTTTAACATGTTGGGAATTTATTCTTTGGGGAGGATTCACGCCCCCCCCCCAACCCATGCCCCTCTTGGCCACCCAGGCCTGCTGAAAACCAGGTCTGGGGATGGGGAAGAGAGACTCTCATAAAGCCACATCTGTGCCCTGAGAGAGGAGCTGCCATTCTTGGGGACATGGAGCCAGCCAGATCCCGCAGCTCAGCCCATCTCAGGGCTCCCCACAGCCCAGTGTGCTGTAGCCCTGGAGGCGGGTTTTCCAGGATGTGCAAAAGCCATTACAACCACAGGAAACACCCGAGTCCATCTCAGAGGTGTGGCGCTGGGTGGCACTCAAGGACCGGGGTCCCCTCCCGGGTGGTTGGGCCAGGGAACTGGGGAGCCACCAAGGACGCAGAAGCAGCCCCAGAATGGGAGCCTGGAGTCTGAGAGGCATCAGGCTGAAAGGCCCCTTCCTCCCCAGCAGGCCCACAGCTTGCAAAGTGGTAGCTGGTTGCTAAGCAACCAGTTACCCCTAGCAACAAGCCCTACTCCCTCCCATTCTCCCTCCCCAGCTGGGGCTCCTCTTACTTGCCTCTATTTTCTTAAAGGGCCCGCTGTCCCTTGCCACCTGCAGGGCTCAGATTCTCCCCTGGCCTCTGAATGACCGTGTGATGCCCGGGAGGTGGTGTCCTCAGGGCTGTTATCGAGACCGCTGTCCTGCAGCAGCCACCTAGGAGACACCCATCTCTGGGGGCGGTGGCAGCAGCTCCTACAGGATTGGCAGTGTTTTATATTCCACGAGGTGTGAAAACGGGGGCAGTCAATGAGCAGAGAGAATAGAAGCCACCCCAACTTCCCTCCCATGCACACCCCAAGATAGCGCAGCTGCGAGGGCTCAGACCTTTGAGTCAGGATCCCACTGGCTCAGAGGTTCTCCCCCGGAAGGGGCTGGCCAACCAGCCTCAGTTTCCCCGGGAGGTACAGATAATGAATGAGAGTTTTGTCTTCTGGGACATGGATCTATGGTTAAGACATCAGACTCCTTTTCTGTTAATTCCCTGCTGGGGATGGAGCCCAGTGCCTCAAATATAAGAGGCAGGGCTCCACCCCTGAGCCACGCCCCCAGCCCCTCACTGGGGATTCTAGGCAGAGGCTCCACCCTGAGCCACGCCCCCAGCCCCTCACTGGGGGATTCTAGGCGGGGCTCCACCCCTGAGCCACGCCCCCAGCCCCTCACTGGGGGATTCTAGGCGGGGCTCCACCCCTGAGCCACGCCCCCAGCCCCTCACTGGGGATTCTAGGCAGGGGCTCCCCTGAGCCAGACCCCAATGCTGACTGGTGTTTGGGGTGCCCCAGCTCCTTTAGACAAGTCAGGGTCAGAAGCCTAGAGAGCACTGGGGAGCCATGGCGGATGTGAGAGCACTAGAGAGAATGAAACCATGTTAAAATGTCCTTTGGCTGTCACCCAGAGGTTCTGATCAGAGCCACGGGCCCTGGACGCCTCTCCCCAGACCCTCGGCTGTCCGCCCACTTCTCGGAGGCAGACAGTACTGAGGCTTGCCAGGTCCGGGAACCGGGCCAGTGGCTGGCTCTGTTAGCCCCAGATAATGGCCTGGGCGGCCGTGCCTGGTGCAGCCTCACCCGAGGATCCCCAGCAGCGGCAGGTGGGCTCAGCGGGAGCTGTGTGTGGAGCCCTCGTTGTTACCCAGAAGGCCTTTGTGTCTAGCAGAGTTCCAGACACATGTCACCCACAAAGCCGTCGTGTGGCAGTCGCTACCATCGCCACCATTTTCCATAGGCGAGAACTAGGGCTCGGGGGTGCAGCCACCACCCCAGTGGCCCCGTGCACTCCAGTTGGAGGGGTGGAGGGCTGGGCTGTGACCCTGTGGGGAGGCCGGAGCTCTGAGCAGCCGTGGGGCCGTAGAATGGGTGGAAGCTGGCGGGTCCAGGAGGAAGCTAAGAGCTGAGGTGAGGAAACAGAAAACACTGAGGACTTTTGGGGTGTTGGCCGCTAATATGGGTCCGGGGTGGGAGATGGTGATGGTGGCGGGGACGTGTGGACACGAGGCTGACCTGGGTTTGTTCCACTTTTGGCTTTGGTTGGAAAAGTGCTTGCATTGCGAGCGTCAGGGTCTGAGTTCAAGGCCCCAGCGGCCATGTGAAAAGCTGGCTTGTTAGGACAGGTCTGTAACCCAGCACAGGGGAGGCAGAGGCAGGAGGATCTCTGATGCTCTAGTCACAGGCTTCAGGTTCAATAAGACTCTGACTCTGAAAACGAGGTGGAGGATGATAGAGGAAGACATGCGATGTCGACCTCTGGCCACATAAAGGGACACCCAGGAGGAGATGGTGTAGCCTTAAAAATGCAGTGGAAAGCCGGGCGGTGGTGGCGCACGCCTTTAATCCCAGCACTCGGGAGGCAGAGGCAGGTGGATCTCTGTGAGTTCGAGGCCAGCCTGGGCTACCAAGTGAGCTCCAGGAAAGGCGCAAAGCTACACAGAGAAACCCTGTCTCGAAAAACAAAAAAACAAAAAAACAAAAACAAAAAAAAAAAATGCAGTGGAAGTCCCAGGCTTCCCTCTGGCCGGTGGGAGAGTGCAGCCTGCTGATCCAGTGAGGTCTCTCCCTATCTCAGCAGACATTTGAGGGCTCCACAGCCTGTCTCTGTTGCTAGGCAACCTGGATGCCCTTCTCTGCCTTCTACAGCTCCTCTCTCTTACAGGGTGACAAAAACCATGGCTTTGAGGTCCTCTACCATTGTGTGAAGCAGGGCCCTGTGGCCACCAAGGAGCTGGCTGACTTCATTAGGGAGAGGTGAGGCGCGGGGTACACCCACCCTGGGGCGTGCCCACGCGGGGACACGCCCACCAGCGCTCTGGCTCACAGCGTCCTTACTGGGATTCAAGGAAGGATCAAGGGTGCAGATCTCTGGGGTTCCCGGAATCAGATGACTTAGTCCTCCAACCCCACGGGTCCATTTCTGCCTCAAGCCACCTTCTGTTTTATTTTCTGTTTTGAACTTCTGTGTGGAGGGGGTGGTGCTCATACCCTGGCATATACGTGAAGGCAGAGGACTTAGTCGAGTTGGTTGTCTCCTTCCACCCGTGGATTTTGGAGATTGAGCTCAGGTCGTCGGGCTTGGCTGCCAGTCCTTTACGCACTGGGCCATCTCACTGACCTGCAAGCACCTTTTAAACCAGTCCCAGGGGTCTGATGCCTCCTCTACTGAAAATGAGATCATGTACTCACAGGAGGGAGTTAAAATCCTGAGTGCTGGCATCAGAAGTGGAAACATGTATCATGCAGGCATGATGGTGTGCCCCCATAACCCCAGGGGGAGAGTTGAGGCAGAAGAATTACCGGGAATTTGAGGCCCGTCTAGGCCACATATCTAGACCTTGTTTCAAAAAAAAACTAAAAAAGATTACTTAAGGAAAAATAAAATTATCCAATCAGTTTCCAAAACTCTGTTTTGAGAACGAGGTGTAGAGATGGGGAAACTGAGGCAGAGAAAGACCTGTCTCGGGGTACCTGAATCTGCCTATCTTTGCCCCTTCTCCGATCCAGGGCCAGCATCGAAGAGACATACTCGAAGGCCATGGCCAAGCTGTCCAAGCTGGCCAGCAATGGGACCCCCATGGGGTGAGTGCAGCTGGAGGGGGGATCCTAGTGACCTCGGGCAACCCGGGACCCAGCTTCTGCCAAGTTGCACATCAGCAACATCAGCTGTGCTGTGCGAGGGGCCCCGGGGTGTCAGACGCGCTGGACTCTGCCTGTCCCCAGGACCTTCGCCCCGCTCTGGGAGGTCTTCCGCGTGTCCTCGGACAAGCTGGCGCTGTGCCACCTGGAGCTGACGAGGAAGCTTCACGACCTCCTCAAGGACGTGCTGCGCTACGGGGAGGAGCAGCTCAAGGCCCACAAAAAGGTAGCGCGCCGCCCTGGCAGGCGTTAGGGGGGCTGGGGCCCCCACCACCCCAGATGAGCCTGCTCACCCACTTACAAGCCTGCACCCCAGCCCCTCTCTGGTGAATTCCTGGCTGTCATTCCACTCTGAGCCACGCCCCCAGCCCCTCACTGGGGGTTTTAGGCAGGGCCCCACCCCTGACCCCCCCCCCCGCCCCCCACTGGGGGATTCTAGGCGGGGCTCCACTCCTGAGCCACGCCCCCAGCCCCTCACTGGGGATTCTAGGCGGGGCTCCACCCCTGAGCCACGCCCCTTCCCTACTGCAGTGCAAGGAGGAAGTTCTAGGTACTGTGGATGCGGTGCAGGTGCTGGCCAGCGTGGGTCAGCTCCTGCCAAAGTCTCGGGAGAATTACCTGAGCCGCTGCATGGACCTGGAGCGGATGCGCAGAGAGAACACCAGCCAGAAGGAGATGGACAAGGTTTGTCGGCCTCCTGACCAGAGAGAGACAGCATGCCACACAGCCCTGGGCGCTCAGCCGTGCGGCCACCTCCCTTGGCTTTCAGAAGATGGGTTGGCAGGGTGGTAAAGCCACCCGACTGTCCCCATGACGACTCACACAGACCCTGTCTATGATTCCCAGGCAGAATCCAAAAGCAAGAAGGCAGCCGACAGCCTGAGGCGCTCTGTGGATAAGTACAACTCCGCCAGGGCAGACTTCGAGACCAAGATGCTAGAGTCCGCCCTGGTGAGAACCTCGCCCCATGGCGGCTGGTCCCCACACTCCCTGTGGGAGTGCCCTGTCCTCAGCTGCAGCCTCAGTCTCCCAGCTCCAGGGACCCGAGACAGGAGGATCGGGAATTCAAGGTCCTTCTGGGCTACATATCAGTATAAGGCCAGCCTTGGCATTCTGAGAAGAAGTAGAAACCTTCATTTAAACAGACCTACTTACGGATTTGTAGTTGGAATTGAAGTTAAAACAGCCTTAAAATATATGGGCTGGTTTTATTTAGAAGTTTTTTCTACAATCCAATGTCTCTGCTTTAGCAGTGTTTATCCTTGGCTCATCAGCATTCAAAAAGTTCAAAGTCAGCAGAACACCATGCAGGATCCAGACACCTGTGTGTTTTCCATCCTTACGTGGCTTGTTCTTTTTATATTACTTTACTCTCTCTTTAAAGACTTTATTATTTAAACTATTTTTTCTATGACTGCCTATTTTTTACTTTCTTTCCTCAGCATCTAAGCACATTTTCAAGCATACTGTGCCCGTCTGTTCAGAGGTCTTTTTTGGTCTGGTCCTCTCTGGCTGCATGTCTTAAACAGCCAGGCTACCTGCCGCGGGGCTCCGCTTGGCACGTGGCGCTGGCAGCTGTCTCCGCCCCCCTACAGTAGGTCCAGCAGGCTACCACACTGGCTCTGGGCAGAAGAAGCTGATGTTTGCCTCTCCATGAGAGCTGAGCCTCATGCCCAAGGGCTTCTTCCAAGAGCAGCATTACTGCCCCAGTTCTAGGAAGTTGGTGGGCCTGCGCTATGACAGGGTTTTTTTTTGGGGGGGGGGTTGGTGTTTCGAGACAGGGTTTCTCTGTGTAGCAGCCCTGGCTGTCCTGGGACTCGCTTTGTAGACCAGGCTGGCCTTGAACTCACAGAGATCCACCTGCCTCTGCCTCCCGAGTGCTGGGATTAAAGGTGTGTACCACCACCGCCTGGCCCATGTGTTTCCAGTCTCCCTCCAGGTAGCTCACCAGCTTCTCTATGCATGAATATACGTGCCCGATGTTGGATGCCAAATATAGCAGATCTTTCCTGTCGGACTTTCTTTGGACCGCCAGCCCCCAAATAATGACGTGTAGACTTATTATTAATTATGAAAGCTTGGCCTTAGCTTAGGTGTTCCCAGCTAGCTCTTCTAACTTAAATTAACCTGTTTCTATTGGTCTACATTCTGCCGTGTGGCTTTTTAACTCTCCTCCACTCTGTACATCAGACTGCCTCCGTGTCTTGCTGGCCAATCCTGCCTTTATTCTTCCCACAGTCCCTCTCTCTCCAGGAGGCCCGCCTATCCTCTCCTGCCTAGCTAGTGGCCGTTCTGCTCTTTATTAAATCAATCAGGTGCCTTAGGCAGATGAGGCAAAACGCAGACACATCCTCATGCATTGTGAGCGAGTGTCCCGGGACATGGGTTTGTGGCCGGGATGATGCGTTTGTTTGGTGGGTGCAGGGGCGTCAGGCGTGGCGGGATCCAGGTGTTCCAATGGCGACCCCTGGGATGTCCTCTCTCTGGAGTTGGTTGTTGGTTTCTAGGGACTTCACCCACCCCCACCCCCCACCCCCGCTGACAGGGCACACGCTGGGGCGCGTGTGTGGAAAGAGCGGCTGTATCTCTAACCCAGCAGGGCCATTTTACTTAATGTAGACTAGGCTGGTCTCGAACTCACAGAGATCCTCCCTAAGCCGGGCATAGCGGGAGCTGGGCTGGTCTGATTGGTCAGCCTGGGTCACGTGCCCCTCCCATCTCAGCGATTCCAGGCCATGGAGGAGGCGCACCTGCAGCACATGAAGGCCTTGCTGGGCTCCTATGCGCACTCGGTGGAGGACACCCACGTGCAGATCGGGCAGGTGAGGACCGGCCCGCTCTCCCGGCCCGCCCCACGGAGACCCGCCCCTCATGCCCTGCCCCCGCCCACCCAGGTGCATGAGGAATTTAAGCAGAACGTGGAGAATGTGACGGTGGACATGCTCCTCAGGAAGTTTGCCCAGAGCAAGGGCACCGGCCGCGAGAAGCCCGGTGAGTGACAGCGGCCTCCCTGGCCCTCGGGTTCTTCTTTGGCGGTTCTGTCCCCCAGCACGTAGGGGAGGCGTCTGATGGCTGATCTCACGTAGTCCTGTCCTAGACCCGAACCCCAAAGGGGTCATGAAAGCTCGGCTCGGAAGCTCGGCTGTTTCTCACTGTCTCTAGAGCCTAAGGAAGCCATGGAGGGTGTTGAGCGCAAGATGCCCTTGTCGAGAGCCAAAGTTTGACAGCCAGGCTGGGTTTGGGTCCTTTTTTCATTTCTTGCTGTGTGACCCTGGTCACATGTCTTGACTTCTCTGAGCCTGCTTCCTCATCGCTAAAGTGGTGATCACACTCCCCTAACTGCTGGCATGCTGTGTCCCCAGACCCAGGTGACCAGGAAAGCTGTCCAGTCAGCCGGGTCTACCAGCCGAGGTCCCCTTCTGAGGCCCTCCATGGCGCGCATTGCGGAGCCGGCGGCGTGCTGCCGGCCCGGGCAGGCCTGCTTCCACCCCTCAGATTCCTTCTTTTTTGTTGACCCAGGGCCTCTGGACTTCGATGCCTACAGCACAGCTGCCCTGCAGGAAGGCAAGTACGTCTGGGCCTGGATGCCCAGGCTAGACCAGGAGTGTGGGAGGGGGTTCTGAACAAAAAGAGGGAGAGTCTCCAGAGGTTAGCTGCCCCGCTCTGTCCACAGCAATGAAACGTCTCCGAGGAGCCAAGGCCTTCCGCCTTCCGGGACTGAGCCGGCGGGAGCCCCGTGCATCTGTGTGAGGAAGTGCCCCATGCTGGCCCAGGCTAGCCCAAAATCCTTCCACTTGCTCCAGCTAGCACAGAAGTCCCCTGTGGCACTCTCCCTATCTCAGACCAGCCCAGGATCACTTCTGCCTGGGCTAGCCCAGAAAGACCTCTGTCCTAGGCTAGCCCAAGAGAGCCACTCCCCAAACTAGTCTGGAATTCCTCCTTTCACCCAGGCTGGGCCAGATGGTGCTTGGCCCATCGTAGCCTAGGCTGGCCATGATCCCCCCAAGGCTAGCTCCTCCTTATCTGCTCTGCTGTTTGAAGCTCTCTGACTCAGCTCCCTCTAGATGCCCCCCCACATTCTCAAAGAGGCCCAAGGGTCCCAGCCAATGGGCTAGCTTGGGGTAATATGGTGGGCATCCCTTCTGGGGGCTCTGGGCACTCACCCCTGTTCCTCTGTCCCCAGTGACTTCCTGGAGTCTGATTCAGGGGTGAGTACTGTGGGGGAGGGGCAGCGGGTAGGCGGGGCTTGATATTCAAGGCCTGAGAGGTGGAGGCCGGAGGGGCCCAGGTGGGGCTCAGAATCAAGTCCCTTGTGAGGACTGAAACTTGACTCAGTTTCCCCTTGGTCTGCCCTCGTCCCTGGAATACCTTCTGGTGGGGCCTGAGTGGGCAAGATGAAGGGTCATCAGGGGGAACCTGGCCATGTCCCCAGGTGCCGCCAGAGGTGGATGAGGAAGGCTTCACTGTGCGCCCCGATGTGTCTCAAAACAATATCCTTTCGGTGACTCTGTGTCCCTCAGGGAGGGTCCTCCTGTGCACCAAGGTAGAGAGAGGGAAGGGTGAGTGAGGGCCAGGCCGTGGTTGCACACCTCTTTAGTCCAGCATGGGAGGCAGAGGCAGGCGGACCTTGGAGTGTGAGCCCAGCCTGTGAGTTCCAGACCAACCAGGGCTATGCAGAGAGATCCTGTCTCAAAATAAATATGGACAGACAAGACAGGTGGACTTTTATGGTGGGACATCCAGGAGGGCTTCCTGGAGGAAGGGCACCAGTGTTAGACTGTAGTGGCCGAATAGAAGCCCCCCTGAGCTTCCTGAGCATAAGGATCAAAACTAACTGTACAGGACCTCTGGGTGGGGAGTGTGGTCAATTCAAGATTGGCTCCTTGACAGAGGCCCACGCACGGCCGAGCCCCCGCGACTCTCCTCTAGTGACTCTGATTTTGACGATGAGGAGCCTAGGAAGTTCTACGTTCACATCAAGCCCGCCCCCGCCCGCACCGTGGCCTGCAGCTCCGAGGCCGCAGCTGCCCAGCTCAGGGCCACAGCTGGCAGCCTCATCCTCCCGCCAGGCCCAGGGGTGAGCTGAATCATGGGGGGCACAGGGGCCAGCGGGCTGCAGCTGAGCCTCATGGTGCTTGAATTTTCGCTTTTTCCGCAGGGCACCATGAAACGCCACTCGTCACGTGAGTAGCCCGGCCTGTCTGGGGTGAGAAGGTGCCCGTGGAGGGGAGGCTGGATGGCTGGGCATGGGGTTGGGTGGAGAGCAGCTGACGGGCAGGCGCTCACCCTCGGGCTCCTCCTCCACCGAACAGCTTCACCGTGGGACAGAAGGGGGCCGGGCGGGCAGCCGGGGACAGGACTAGAGCCCCAGGCCTCCGTCCCCTCTGCCCGCTCTGCTGGTCACCTTGGGCCTCTGGCTGACAAATGCCAGCCGTGGTCCTGCTGTGACAGAAGCTCAAGGCTCTGTCTGTCTTAGGGGACACTTCTGGGAAGCCACAGAGACCTCGGTCGGCCCCACGGACCGGCAGGTGGGTCTCGCGGGGATGTGACTGAGCAGGCAGATGGGTCCCCTGTCCCTGCCTCAGGCTTCCTCACCCCGGCCGATTAGGGACACTTAGTGCTGCGCTGGGTCTGGGAGGCCTGTGGACGAGGTGGCCCTCCGAGACACTCTAGTGGCTTTAACTGTGGATGAAGCTGGCATGTCACCCAGCGCTCGGGAGCCTGGGCAGAGGGAGACCTTGCCTGGTCTCAGTGTGGTGACGCAGATGCTGGGGGCATGGCTCCGCTGGGTGGGAAAGCCGCAGGTGCGAGGCTCGGACCGTCCCTGTCGCCGTCCCCAGCTGTGCCGAGAAGCCGCTGGCATCCGAGGAGCCGCTGTCTAAGAGTCTCTTCGGGCCGCCGCTGGAGTCCGCCTTCGACCATGAGGACTTCACGGGTAGAGGGGGTGTGCACAGCAGGGAGAGCGGGACGGGCCCCCCAGTGGGTGGGGACTTGGCTGGGAGCCTGGCTAGGAGCGTGGTCCCTACTAATGTGGGAGGTGCCGGCCGGGCGTGGGCGCGGACTGTGCTGACCACGCCCTGGCCGTGCTCCCTCGTAGGCTCCAGCAGCCTGGGCTTCACATCCAGCCCATCCCCTTTCTCTTCCTCGTCCCCCGAGAACGTGGAGGACTCGGGCCTGGACTCCCCATCGCACGCTGCCCCCGTCCCGTCCCCTGAGTCCTGGGTCCCCCGGCCGGGCACCCCGCAGAGCCCACCCACCTGCAGGACGCAGCACCCTGAGGCCAGGGGCCCAATGCCCCGTGCACCCTCGCCAGGCCCCTGGGGGCCAGAGGCAGGCGCAGGTGAGCTGGAGCCCAGCGGGTGTCCCTGGCAGGCTGGGCGCCAGGTGGAGGCCCTCCTAGGTGGGACCATCCGATGGTTAAGCAAAGGCCCTGGGGCAGGAGGGCAGGTGTTGACTTGGCCACGTGGTGCTGGAGTCTCCTCTGGGCCAAGAGGCTGGGAGCGAGCTGCAGGAGTTGGGGCGCCTAGGAGGATGGATGGGCCTAAGATAGCTGGGGGACTCGGAGTTTGAAGGAGGCGTGGCTGCACTCTGTGGTCACCGCTGGATGGAGATGTCATCGAAATGGGCATCCAGCCCACCCAGGCTGCAGGGAAAGCAGCTGGCCCGGAGCCTAAGCGACTGGAGGGTGGGACGGGAGACAGCAGTCAGGCTCCGTGGCTCTGCCACCTGAGGCCCTGGTCAGGCTGACAGGCAGCTAGCTGGCATCCACGGGAAAGAATCTGGTTCTTGGCAGAGCCAAGGGGGTGGGACATCAGAGTGACTGAGGCCCAGCTGACAGCAGGGAGTCCATCACTCTGTAGATGGAGGTCACTGAATCGCCAAATCTGTGGCTTGCCCGCCTCCTAAGCTGCCAGTTCTCCTTGTACAGGCCCAGCCCTTACCCCCCTGCCCGTCTGCAGCCTGGGTGTTACCCAGAAGCCCTCGGCCCATTGTCTGTTCTTCAGGGCTGATATCCCCCAGCTCCTGGCCATCTCAGGCCAGCGCTGTTCTCACTCTAGACTCCACGATGCCTGCTGACTCCACCACCAGGGAGGGTCTGGCTGCGCCACCCAGGAGACCCCGGTCCAGGAAAGTGTCCTGCCCACTCACCAGGAGCAACGGTGACCTGGTGGGTGGCAGGGCCGTGAGGGAAGGGAAGGGGCCGCCCCTGCAGGCAGCTCTGGGCAGCTCACAGCCCTGATGCTCTCCTGCCCTACAGTGCCGGTCCCTCAGCCCCTCCCCGCTGGGATCTTCTGCCCCGAGCATCGCCCCGGATCGGCCCAACTTCTCCACCCAGATGGGACATGGTTTGTGGGGACAGCTCTCCTTGGGGCCTTGGGACCCTTCTCTGTGGAGGACGGTGGCTGAGTGGGTGGGGCCTGCCCCGCCTCTCACCCCATCCCCCCACAGGTATCTCACGTGGCCCCAGCCCTGTGGTCCTGGGATCCCAGGACACCCTGCCTGTGGCCACGGCCTTCACTGAGTATGTCCACGCCTATTTCCGCGGTCACAGCCCCAGGTAGGCGGTCTCAGGGACAGCGATGCCAAGTGCAGAGTCAGCCTGAAGGCATATGACTGAGGCTAGGGAACCCTGAGGCTCCTCTAAGAAGGCTGTGGTATTGAGCCCAAGAGAATTGGGGTGCAGACATGTCCGTGGTGAACTGGGGACGCTGAAGCTGGCTTGCTATCCCCGGGGTTGACAAAAGAAGACCTTAACATTAAGCCACAAAGAAGAGGGGATCTTTAGACCCTGAACCCAAGCTAGAGGTGCTCAAAACACCAAAGTTATTCTGGTTTGAGATTCCTGGTGGCCCAGGAGAAAAGGGACCTAGGGAAGATACATTCCTTAGCCCAAGTTTGGTGTGTGTGTGTGTGTGTGTGTGTGTGTGTGTGTGTATGTGTGTATGTGTGTGCGTTTCACCCCGCCAGGCAGGGATGGAAGAGAAAGAAGTTGGGGAGACGGTGTTGGCGACAATCAGAGCCTCACAGGAGCTTTGGGTGCCAGCGGGACCGGGAGGGTGGGAAACGCGGAGCCCTGATCCCACATCCAGTGTTTCCCTGGCTCCCCAGCTGCCTGGCTCGAATCACCGGGGAGTTGACCATGACCTTCCCTGCTGGCATTGTGCGAGTGTTCAGTGGGACCCCACCCCCACCCGTCCTCAGCTTCCGGCTCGTGCACACGGCCCCGGTAGAACACTTTCAGCCCAACGCGGACTTGATCTTCAGGTGCCTTTCATGGGCTGTGGGAGAGGGTCTCAGATGCCCCCGGGGCCAGGGGCTCAGGGCCTTAAATGCGTGCAGCGCCTCCCGCCTGTTGCTGTGTGACGTGAGGCGGGTGGCTTTCCCTCTCTGGACCTACCTCTTCCACCCACGGCATCTCAGGCTGGAGATGAGGCTGTTCTGTCCCCGTCTCTGCAGTGACCCCTCCCAGAGTGACCCGGAGACCAAAGACTTCTGGCTGAACATGGCGGCGCTGACGGAGGCCCTGCAGCACCAGGCGGAGCAGAACCCCACGGCCTCCTACTACAACCTGGTGCTGCTGCGCTACCAGGTGGGGAGTTCGAGGGCGGCCGCAGAAACGCTGCGGACGGGACGGGGAGCCCGGCCTCTGCTCTGCTGCCCTCTGCTGGCCGCGCGCGGTACTGCGTGTGGGTCCCGGTGGCTGCCCGTTGCGTGGACCCGGCTAGGTGGGGTGGTTGCTGAGCCGGGGTGGGGGGGGGGCACGGCGATGTCGCCCAGCCACCCGTGTCTTCTCATTCCTAAGTTCTCCCGCCCTGGGCCCGAGTCAGTGCCCCTGCAAATGAGCGCCCACTGGCAGTGCGGGCCCACGCTCACGCGGGTCACGGTGGAGTACAGCTACCGAGCGGGCGCTACCGCGGTGTCCACGCCGCTCACCAACGTCCAAATCCTGCTGCCCGTGGGAGAGCCGGTGGCCAGCGTGCGTCTGCAGCCTGCCGCCAGCTGGTGAGCCCCCCAGTTCCGCCGCGAACACACAGGCCAACAAACCACGCCGCAACTCCTGCACGGGTCGGGAAGCTGAGGCTCCGCTGGGCAGTGGGTTTGCAGGGGCCACACAGGTCACTCAGCGGCTGACCCATCTTCCCTTGCCACCAGGAGCACGGAGGAAAAGAGGTTCACGTGGAAGCTTCCAGATGTGTGTGAGGCAGGGGGTGAGTCACGGCTGGGATGAGGTCTGCTGCGTGGGAAAAATCGAGGGTGGTCAGCACTTGTTAAAACCGGGGATACTCTGGCCCCGTGGGACCTGCAGAATCCCAGAGTGGGGTTCTCAGGGGCCAGGCCAGGCCTGTGCAAAGGGCCTGCGGCAGGAGCGCTCCCTGACCCCAGGCCCCGCAGGTTCGGGACGTCTGTCCGCCAGCTGGCAGCCGCAGTCGGGGCCCAGCACCCCCAGCCCCGTGGCCGCGCAGTTCACCAGCGAGGGCGCCACGCTGTCCGGCCTGGACCTGGAGCTGCTGGGCGGCGGCTACCGCATGTCCCTGGTCAAGCGGAGATTCGCCACAGGTAGCTGCGGGGCCGGGGCTGGGCTCGTGGGCCAGCACGGGAGGAGCCCACGCGAGGCCCCTGCTCTCTCCCCTCAGGGATGTACCTCGCCAGCTGCTGAGGTGACGGTGCTCCGGGACCTCCTGCCCTCCCCCCACCACAGCTCCCTGAGCTCCCAGGCTGGACTCCTTGGAGAGGAGCCCCCTTCCCGGCCTGGCTGAGCCAAGACTCCTCCGTCCTCCCTCCCAAGCAGGCCCGGGCCTTTTCGTATTCTTTAAATAAACACTTTTCTAACAAAATAAGGAATCCACGTTCCCATTCTGTCTTCCAAAGCCAGACCAGGAAGGGAGCAGGGGGGTGGGTGGGGGTGAGGTTGGGGGGAAGGCGGCGGGGGGTGTGTGTGTGTGTGTGCTGGTACCCGTAATGCATTTCATCTCCGGGGCTACCCTCTACCCTCTGTCCCCCTGACTCACAGCTTGGTTAAAGGGAGGACGATTTCCTAAAGCAGTCGTTCTCAACCCTCCTAACACTGCGACCCTTTAATACAGTTCCTCGGAGATGATGCCAGGGTTGCAGCTATCTTCGAGAAGGGTCAGATGGGGGGCACCAGGTCCTTGGACAAATTGTTCTGAAAACAAACAAACAAACAAACAACACCAGAGGGTGTGCTGCTCCTCTGCCCCTGACCCAGACAATTAGGAGCTGCACAAAAACAAGTTTCAAGGGTTGGGGATTTAGCTCAGTGGGAGAGCGTGCTTGCAAGGCCCTGGGTTCGGACCTCAGACACTTCTGCCACAACCTAAAGGCTATGACACATCACAACTGGCGTAGTAACAGAGCACCAGCTGTGTCCTGTGGGTGTTTTCTGCTGTATAGACTACACCACAGCTGTCACAGGGAAGGAGTTTCCTGCAGATGAAGACGGGATGCCTGACTGTCATAGGAAACGGGTCTGCCGGTGATGTAGGTGTGATGACCTAAACTGCTAGAGGACATGGCAATTTCCTTGCAGCTGCAACCCTCCAATCGGTTCAGACCAAGCGCCTCTGACCTGAAGCGAGCACCGTCCTGAGCTTGTATACAGAGTCGGAATTCCCCTAGGTCTCCCGCCCTAACCACTATAAAACCCAACCCTGCCCGACTGCTACTCAGGGTCTCCTGCTCTGCAGCTGCTTCAGATGGAAGGAGAGGCCCAAGTTAACTCCCAACAACAAAAAGACTCTGTTTTTGCATTGGATTTGGTCCCTTGGTGGTCTTTGGGGGACTCTGGGTACAACATCTCATGTTGTGGTGACCCCCCAACCATAAAATTACTTTGTTGCTACTTCATAACTATAATTTTGCTACTGTTGTAAATCGTAATGCAAATATCTGATGTGTGACCCCTGTGAACGGGTCATTCAACCCCCCCCAAAGAAGCTGTGGTCCACTAGTTGAGTACCGCCGCTCTAGAGAGTTCTGAGGTATACACAGGAGTTTATAAACTAGAGAAGGACGACACCCCAGGGAGATGCGGGCTTGGCGAGGAGTCCATCAGTCAACCCAGGCTGACTCAGGGCTGGAAGCTGGGGCTGGAGAGAAGTCTCAGCGATTAAAACCAACGACTAGGTTGTGTTTCCAGCACCCCTGCGCCATCTTCTGGCCTCCGAGGGCACTGCACTCATGTGCATGCAGGCACACAGCTACACAAATTAAAATAGAATTAATCTTTGTTGTAGGCATTTAGCAGAGTCACTGTTCTGGGGTAGATATTAGAATGAACAGCTGTTTTTTAGAAGTACTTTGACCTTGAAGAATCCTTGTGGATAACAGTGATTGTTTCCAGTGATTTGTAGAATTGTTTAGCTGATGGAGCTTTGCAGCCATCCCATGACTTTGGTCACAAGACGCCTCAGGCACACCTGAGCTCTTGTACTATTGTGTATTGCACACAATGCATAATGTAAGACTAGCGTCATGGAGGCATGTGATGCTCTCCTTCAGTAAGACATGCGAATTAAGATTAGAGACCTTGGTATGAGGAAATATTTGTGTAACTTTCAATAAATATGCCTTTGTATGGCTGTTCAGGTTCAGTCCATCAGAAGAGGCTGGAACTTCCTGCTGCCAATAAGCCTTAAAATTTCATCTTGGAGTGCTGCTGTGGGACGTCTGTATGTTGTGAATATGTGTTGTTCTGATTGGTTGATAAATAAAGCTGCATTGGCCTATGGCAAGGCATCTTAGAGGCAGGCGGGGAATCCAAGGAAAGAGACCGGAAGAAGAAAGGCAGAGGTGAAGGAGACGCCATCCCGCTGTCCAGGGAGCAGCATGGAATGACACACAGGTAAAGCCACGGAACACGTGGAGACATAGATTGATAGACATGGGTTAATTTAAGATGAAAGAGCTAGCTAGCAAGAGGCCTGCCATAGGCCGTACAGTTTGTAGTTAATATAAGCCTCTGAGTGACTGTTTTATAAGCAGCTGTGGGACTGTGGGGCCTGGGGGGACTGGAGGAACCTTCCTACTACAGAACGCCTTCTTATGTAATGGGCTGGGTACTGCACAGTGCACCCTGACATTTGGTGCCCAGTGTGGGGTGAGGAAAGAAGGGTCCAGACACCCCAGGACTGGAGGTAATGTATGCCATAGTGGTAGGTGAGACTCCAGGATGGGTCAGGAACATGGAGAATTTAAATTCTTCATCTCAGAAGCAGCAACAAGTAAAATGGCTCCTGGGACAAAGGATAAATCAAGGAAAAAGAATCTTCCTAGTGAAAAAAGGGAAAAGAAAGGAAGTTTAAAAAGGTATCTTCGCCGGGCGTTGGTGGCGCACTCCTTTAATCCCAGCACTCGGGAGGCAGAGCCAGGCGGATGGATCTCTGTGAGTTCGAGGCCAGCCTGGGCTACCGAGTGAGTTCCAGGAAAGGCGCAAAGCTACACAGAGAAACCCTGTCT
>CABHPQ010167993.1:0-18735 GCA_902168405.1 Peromyscus aztecus | reverse complement strand
TCTGCAGATAACCCCCATTTATACTTTGTGCATGATGTCAGTTTTGATTTTGAGGTTCTGGGATTGACTGTAGGCCGCACACATGCCAGGATACCACTGAGTAGTGTACCCAGCCTTTCTCGGTTACTTTTTTAACTTTGGAGACAGAGTCTCACAGGCTGGCCTTGAACTTTCGGTCCCCCTACCTCAGCCTCCTGAGTAGCTGGGATCACACACCTGGCTCTGGTCCTGGTGTTTGGTGATGTGTCTACATTCCTAGTGAGGCTGACTCTCCTTTGAAGGCTGGGAGGTTTTGACTGGGAATTCACTAGGGAGTTGACTAAGGAACTCTGTGTGCATGTGTGATTGCTCATGTGTGCACACATTTGTGGACAACCTTGGCTGTCATACCTTAGGTACCATGCATCCTTATTTTATTTTATTTTATTTGGAGACAGGACCCCCTCACTGAACCCGCAGCTAGCAGAGTAGACTGGCTGTCTAGTGAGCCGCAGGGACCCCCCTGTTCCTGTCTCCCCAGCACTGGAATTATAATCATGGGCCACCACACCTGGCCTTTCCATGTAGATTCTCGAAGTCGAGCTCAGGTCCTTGTGCGGCAGGCACTTTTACTGACTGAACCACCTCCACGGCCCCACGGAGCTCTTCTCGCGCCGCAAAGCACTTTGGGAGGAGATGGAGACGTATTGCTTTCTTGGCTGCTGGGTGGCAGGCTGGTGGCCTCAGGGGCTGTGTGGTCCCGCTTGCTGCTGCGAGCTGCGGCCGGTGCCACAGTTGGCGCTGAGGGTGCCTTCACTGTCCTTTTCTCCGTTTTCAAGGACTGCCAGCCGGAGGTGAGAGCGCTGTTCCAGAAGGCCTGCTTCTCCGGCGTGTTCGGAGGGGACGTCAACCCTCCCTCCCACCAGCGCTGCGGGGCTGGCCCTGCTCACGAGACCCCTGACTGGTTCCCCTTCCTGTGTGTGCTGTTATCCCCTTCCACCTCACCGTTCCTCGGGCACTTCTACCACGGCGCCATGTGAGCAGCTGCAGCCTGGAGGGGCCTGCTTCCCAGGCTCACCAGGTTTCCTTTACCGGCCCTTGACTTGGGTCGCATTTTTTTCCTCACTGGGTTGTAGTTAGCGAGGCCGTTTCTCCCAAAGTGTCGGAAAGAACTGAGAAAAAACCCCCGGCAGATCCAGCCAGCCGTTGGCAATGACTTTCCGGCATGGGTGAAGGAGCCAGGGCCCCTCAGGGACTTGAACTTTCTGTGTGTTATAGTTTAGTATCGTTGTTGTTGTTGTTGTTTTGAGACAGGGTTTCTCTGTGTAGCCCTGGCTGCTCTGAAACTCACTTTGTAGACCAGGCTGGCCTCAAACTCACAGAGATCCGACTGCCTCTGCCTCCTGAGTGCTGTGATTAAAGGCATGTGCCACCACCACCGCCACACACAAACACACACACACACACACACACACACACCCCTCGCTGAAAAATTTACAACTATGATCTTTGTAAATAAAGCAATGAAGAGCTGTGGTTGGGGTTGTATCCCTGAAACCCCAGCAATCAGGAGGCAGAGACGGAGGATCAGGAGTTCAAGGTCATTCTTGGCTATATAGAGAGTTTGAGGCCAGCCTGGGCTGCGTGAGCCCCTATATCAAAGCAAAGAGGAAGCATTAAAGGGTGACTTGTGTCTCAGCAGATCATTGTAGGGTTTTCAATCATCTTTTTTTTTTGTTTTTTAAGGGTGCAGGTGGGGTAGGGTCGGGGGAATGGAACTTCAGCCTGTTTGCAGGCTAAGCAAACACCTGGGCCCATGGATAATCTCTCTTACCAACCTGCAGTTCCCCCAGACATGACCCCGCCTTCGAAGCCCATCTGCACCTCGACCTACGAGACTTCACGGATGCCGGTTACAAACAAGGAGATCCCATCATGACCACGACGGGGTATTTCACCGTCCCTCAGGTAACGCCTTCAGTTTCAACACTCGGATTTAACTGGCATCATCCATCTGTGAGACTCTCCCCCCAAGCAGCTGATTTTCCTCCTGTGCATTGACTACTAACAGTCTCTAGATTGAAAAGACTCATTCTTAACACCCCCCACCCCCCCCCCCCCCCCCCCCCATCTTCATTAAATCACAGCGTGTATAACAACACCAGGAGTCTTTGCAGACTCCTCGGAGGCGGTGGTCAGCCTCCACTTCATTCCCTTTTGATGTTTTGTATTTTTGTGGTGCTGGAACGGGAACTGAGGGCCTTGTGTACGCCAGTCAAGTGCTCTACCACCAAGCTACATCCCCAGCCCCAGCAATTTCTAAGAAGCTCTAAGTATGTGACTGTGTATAACATTTGGAATGTTGAAACATCCTTTAAGGCTAGAAAGTCTTTCGGGATATCTTTGTTTTTTCTCAAGTCCATCATTAGTAGGACACCAGGCCTGTGGGAGGAAAGCATGGATGCATGACAGTTTGTTATTCCTGTGAAACTTTTTTTGTTTTGTTTTGTTTTTTTGTTTGCTTGTTTTTTTCGTAGCCCTGGCTGTCCTGGAACTCACTCTGTAGACCAGGCTGGCCTCGAACTCACAGAGATCCTCCTGCCTCTGCCTTCCAAGTGCTGGGATTAAAGGCATGCGTCACCACCACCCAGCTTCCTGTGAAACTTTTTATGTTATTGAAACTGTCTGGGGGCAGGAGATGGTGCTTAGCAGTAGAGTTTATTGTGGGGCCCTGACTTTCCCACCTCCCTCAAAATTCAGGTTGTGATGAGGGAGCGCTAAGGTTGAATATAGTCGTGATTTGTTCGTGGACAGGGGCCAGGGCCCTTCCCGGAGAGTATGAGAGAAGACTTGACTGAGTAGTGGCTTCCAGATCTTGACTCCCTAAAACTGGTCACCTTGAGGCCTAACTTGACTTTGTCCAATGGTAGCCGTGGGCAGCGGAAAACAACTTGGAGTAGGGTAGCTTTGAAGCAGGGTGGCGCACTGTAGCCGCCGAGACTGGTCCTGAATTTAGAGCAGTCCTGCCTGAACCCCCCTCCCCCCCAAGTGCGCAGGATCGCAGGCTTGAGCACCGCGCTTGGGAATGCTAAGACAGGAAGGAGAAATCGGTGTACCATATTTGTCCCTTGCCCTCAGGTGTCCCTAGCTGGGCAGTGTCTGCAGGATGCCCCAGTGGCTTTCCTGAGGAATTTTGATATTAAATGTACCACCGATCTGGAAGTGCACCAAGAGCGAGATGGCGGTGTCCCTGAGAACGTGAAGATCCGCACGCCGGGAGGTAGGCGGCCTTTGCGGTTAGAACGGGGTGGTAATAGGGAAGCGGCCCTCCCCCCGCTGTGTGTAAGCCTCTGGCTCAGCGTCCATTATGGCTCATCTGTTGGTTGAGGATGGTGTTTTCCACGGGAGAAGTGCAGTCTGTCTGAACAGCACCCTGCGCATGTGGTCAGTGTTTTCCTCTCAGCAAACACTGAGCCCCACTCACCCCCAGACCAAGCACCGAGCCCCATCCACCCTAGACCAAGCACTGAGTCCCACTCACCCCAGACCAAGCACCAAGTCCCACTCACCCCAGACCAAGCACTGAGCCCCATTCACCCCATACTAAGCACTGAGCCCCATCCACCCCAGACCAAGCACTGAGCCCCCCCATCTTTATTGTCAGTTAAGTTAGGTCTCCATAATGTCACGTGAGTGCCATTGGCTTTCTGTACAATACCGTGTACCCTACACTCCCGAGGAGCCCCAGACCTTTCAGTGCCAGCAGAGAGAGTCGGCATCTTCTCAGCAGTGAGCCACTGAGTGCTTGTCTGTCTCTGCATTTCACATCGATGGAACGCTCCCTAGGGGTGGGGAAGGACCGCAGAAGGATAGACTCACACTGAGAAACTGGGATAGGTCAGGTCGGGTCCTCTAACTGCCACTATATATAATAACCTGCAGCCTCAGCGTGTGTATTAGGTACAGCACGGGGGAGGCTAGCTAGTCTCTGTAGGTCTCTCTAGACAGTGGGCTCAGTCTCTGACTGTCCAGGAGGAAGGTACAGTTGCTAGTCTCTTCACATACAGATGAACGGTTCGTAAACACTTGCACTCAGAGAGCTTTGCCATTTTTTTTTTTTCTTTTTTGAACCTGGCCCATATGAGTGATGGCTTTGCTAATTTCCCATGAGCCAGTTGGTCTTGGAGTCCATGCTCATGTCCAAGTACACCCTCACTCAGGACCTCACTCACCCAGGCTTCCTCTGCTCCCTGCACTTTGCTCTGTGGCCCTCCTGTCCTGCTTCTTTCACTTAACATCATCTCTTTTGTTTTTGGGGGCTTTTGTTTTGTTTTGTTTTCCAAGACAGGGCTTCTCTGTGTAGCCCTGGCTGTCTGGGAACTCGTTCTGTAGACCAGGCTGGCCTCGAACTCAGAGACCTGCCAGCCTCTGCCTTGAGAATGTTGGGATCAAAGGCGTGCACCGCCACCACCACCCAACTGTAGCATCATCTTTTGAAAGCACGTGTGTCTCACATTTTTCTTTTTTCTTTTTTTAGGGCCAACGAGTGTATTCTACTCTATGGCTCAGCCACACTCTTTGTCCATTGGTGGGCTGACGGATTCTTGGCCTGTTGCCACCTTTTGGTTTTGTGACCAGGGATGGAGTGAGCATTTGGGACACAATTTTGTGGGATATAGAGCGGGGTTGCCAGGCCACGGAGTTTACTTGACGATCTGAGGGGACACAGACTCTTCCAAAGTGACTGCTCTCTGTTCATTCCATGCCACAGCTCTTCTTACAGAGCAGCACCTCAGGTGCTGGTGCCGACTCTTTGTAGGTACAGTGAGGTACCAGGAGCAGAGGGACCCCAGCCTCTGACGATGTAGGAGGGGAGAAAGGGTGCCGGATCTCACTGCAGGCACAGTTGTACAGTAGCCCTTTTCTTTTTTTTGAGATAGTATAGCCTAGGATGACCTTGAAATCACTATATAGATAAAGATGACTTTGAACTCCTGACCCTTCTACCTTGTGACTGCTGGGATTACAGGTGTGTGTCACAAAGCCTGGCTCCCAGTTACCTCAATAAGCCTCCCGTAAGTAGGTGAATGGCACCCGTGATAGATCACATGTCGCTGTGGAAGTTAATTTGTTGGGGGATATTCGATCACACTGTGAACAGTTTGCATTTGCGTTAATAAGTAGAATTAACCTTGGGTCAGGAGGCTGAGTTAGCTCCTAGTTGACAGAGAGTATTCACAGAGCACCAGAGGGCCTCTGGAAGAGATCGAGATGTATGGGAAGGAGGGGGGGATTTGGAGTGGTGCAGGTCTTTTTGTTTGGTGGAGCTGAAGGACGAGATCTTTGGGAGATGCCAGCGAGAAGAGAAGTCAGCTAGTTGCTACTCTGCCTCTCTGAGCTAGCAGGTTTTCACCCCAGCCTTTGAGTCTTATTTGTAAATAGAGCGATAGAAATCTAGTTAAAGCTACTTTTAGTGTCAACAGCGGAGGCGGTGCGAGGCGGTGCCTACGGGAACAGAATCCCCACCAGGCTGCAGCCTGAGAGGCTGGGCCACCACCAGAGAAGCAGGCTGGTAACTTCGGAGTCGCAATTGCTGGCTGAAATAGCAGTAGATTAAGGCTCAGCCACAGTGTTGAAATTAAAACATTAATTCTGTATCCTTTTAGGCCTGGTCACACCAACAGTAACCTATGAGGAAGCCACTGACCTGGAGAAGCTCATCTCTGGTCCAGGTACATCAGTGTTACATGTTCATGCCACTTCTACAAAATGTGGGTGCTGTTTATTTTCTATTTGATTTTTTTTTTTTTGAAACAGGGTCTTACTATGTGGCCCTGGCTGCCCTAGAACTCCCTGTATAGACTAGGCTGGCCTCGAACTCACAGAGATCCTCCTGCCTCTGCCTCCTGAGTGCTGGTATTAGAGGTGTGCACCACCACTGCCCGGCTTTTTAAAAAAATTTTTTAAAGATTAATTTTTATCTGTGTGTGCATGTGTGTGTGTGTGTGTGTGAGGTATATGCAAGGGTGTGTGTACCCATGCAGGAAAACACACTAATAAATAAAAATGTGAAAAAAGAAAAGATGGAGAGTAATTGAGGAAGATACCCAGCATTGAACTCTGACCTTTACATGCAGCCATGGGCATGCACACAGATACACACAGGAGTATTTACACATGTGCAAACACACAAAATAATTAAAAATTTAAAATTGGGGGGCTGGAGAGATGGCTCAGCGCTTAAGAGCATTTGCTGCTCTTGCAGAGGACCCGGGTTCAGTTCCCAGTGCCCACATGATGACTCACAACTATAACTTCAGTTCCAGATGATCAGACGCCCTCTTCAGCCCTCATGGGTGCCAGTCACACACCATGGTGCATACGCTTACATGCACATGCAAGCAGGACCCTCGTACACGTTAGATAAAAGGAATAGATCAGTCTTTAAGAAAGAATTGGTGGAGGCTCAGCAGAGTTGGGGGATGCTCCAGCAGAGTTGGGGGGATGCTCCAGCAGAGTTGGGGGATGCTCCAGCAGAGTTGGGGGGATGCTCCAGCAGAGTTGGGGGATACTCCAGTAGAGTTGGGGGATGCTCCAGCAGAGTTGGGGGATGCTCCAGCAGAGTTGGGGGGACGCAGCAGCAGAGTTGGGGGGACTCTTCAGCAGAGTTGGGGGGATGCTCCAGCAGAGTTGGGGGATGCTCCAGCAGAGTTTTGTCACATGTTCTGCTTGGATGGCTTCTGTGAACTCTTGTGACCTCAGCCACCCTCTTACGGGCCCTGAGGGGATGTACTGCAGGGTCCTCTCCAGCTCTCAGCATGTTTGTTCTTGTCTGTTTTATTTTCTAATCTTTGAGTGTGCGTGCGTATGTGCGTGTGAGAGAGAGAGAGAGAGAGAGAGAGAGAGAGAGAGAGAGAGAGAGAGAGAGAGAGAGAGAGTGTGTGTGTGTGTGCAGGCACATGCATGGAAATCCGAGCGCAAGCTTGGCTGTGGGTACTCGTCTCTCACCTTACTTGAGACGGCGCGTCTTATTCTTCGCTGCATATGGCAGGCCAGCACGGGGATTGAAGCTGACCTCCCTCAGTTGGCTGGCTGTGGGTTCCTGGGATCGGAGCCATCTCTCCAGCCCCCTTTCCTGCCTGCCTTTCCTGGTAGTTGAGCTTTGCAGCTGAGATGCAGCCAGAGAAGGCGTGTGGGTGTGGCTGATGTCAGCAGCCCTTTGTTTTGAATGAAGGTGTGGTTTGTATTCCTTTCCAGTGGGTTATGACCTTGTTCCTGGCTGTGTGTTTGGAACTCATACTGTCTAGTCGCTGCTAGGCCTCAAGTCTCTGCTTCTGGAGCATGAGTGCCCCTAAGTGCACACTTCTCATATATACTCGGTACCCGGGACACAGGAATCAAAGAAAAGGGACAGAATCATTCAGGGACTGACGTGGAATAGAGGATGTGGCTCACTGACTTGGGACCACAGGAAGCTCCGTGGAGGAAACAGTGGCCTGGCTTCCTTAGGGAGCTGGAGTGATGGGCTGTGGGGGAGCCCACTCAGGCAGAGAGAGCCCCAGTAGCAGACTTCAACTCAGGAGAGTTTTTCTTCTTTGCAGACAGACTTTTAAACAGTGGATCTGCCCCCAGAAATGTGAACGTGGAAGAGCATTATGTTTTCAGATGGCAGAATAATTCCATCAGCGGACTAGACATCACCATCATCAGGGCAGAAATCAGTGCCCACCAGAAGGGTAATGTTGATGAGGGGCTGGGAATGCCTAGAGTTTCAAATGTTTTTATCTTCCAGTGGTTTCTGTAACTATAACCCTTCCAGTGAAGCCACACTTGTTTATCATGTGTATTTATCACTGAATCAAGGGGTCAGTAGTCTTTGTTGTTGGTCCGTTCCCCACCCCCCCCACAGGGTTTCTCTGTATTGCCCTAGCTGTCCTGGAACTCGCTTTATAGACCAGGCCGGCCTCGAACTCACAGAGATCTGCCTGCCTCTGCTTCCCGAGTGCTGGGATCAAAGACGTGTGCTACCAACACCGCCACCACCACCCAGCAGAAGTCAGGACATCAAATGTAATTTTGTGCCAGGCATGGTGGTTCACACCTGGTAATGCCAGAACTCAGGAGGCTGAGGCAGGAGGATTGATAGTGCATTCAAGAGCAGCATAGATACATTTAGTGAAGCCCGGTCTCAAAGGAACAAGGCAAAAAAAAGTGATTTTAAAGTAAATGGTACCTGGGCTGGAGAGATGGCTCAGTGGTTAAGAGCACTGGCTGTTCTTCCAGAGGACCCAGGTTCAGTTCCCAGCACCCACATGGCAGTTCACAGGAGATCAACTGTCTCCACAGACACCTGCAGTGGCATGCACATATTGACACACATATATTTAATTAAAATGTAAAGTCTCACAGGGCAGTGGTGGCGCACACCTTTAATCCCAGCACTTGGGAGGCAGAGCCAGGCGGATCTCTGTGAGTTTGAGGCCAGCCTAAAGTCTCTAAGAAAATAAATACTATCATTGGGCTGGCAACATGGCTCTGCTGGGAAAGGTGCTTGCTGCCAAGCCTGACAACCTGAGCCTGATCCCCCAGAACCGACTCCTGCAAGTTGCCTTCGGACTTAAGCATGTGTGCCAATGCGTGTGCACCCACACACCTACACACACACTAAATAAAACATAATTTTAAAAGAAGGAAAAGAGTAGGCTGAGCATGCTAGTGTATGCCTTTAATCCCAGCAGAGGCAGGTGGATCTCTGAGTTCAAGGCCAAGCTGGTCTTCAGAGTGAGTTCCAGGACAGCCAGGGTTACACAGAGAAACCCTGTCTTGAAAATAAAAAAAATATATAAGTAAGTAAGTAAGTAAGTAAATAAATAAATAAATAAATAAATAAAGATAGGGTATCACTTTGTAGCCCTTAGCAGGAATTTTCTGTGTACCTCAGATTGGCCTCCACCTCAAAGCAATCCTCCTGTCTCAGCCTCCTGAGTGCTGCGATTACAGCGTGCATCACCGTGCCTGGCCCATGGGAGTTAATTTCTTTTCCCAATGAAATGGTATACTTTATGTCTCCTGTTTCTTTTATCTCTAGGAGCAGTGGCCCAGAGATTCACAGTGAAGTTTTTAAGCCATAACAGTGGTGATGAGAAGGAATCTTCTGGAAATCCAGGTAGGGTGACAATGCTGGTCTGTACAGATCTGAGGGTGGCACTCCCTGGGCTGTCCCATGGTTATAAGGAACTATCCCAAGTTGTGTTTGTCTCCGTGGCCTGTTTCTTTATCCTGTGGCAGTCTACTTCCTCCCATGGCAACTTAATAATTTAATATACAATGTTGCTTTAAATGCACATTTTATTCTCTCTAGCCTCTGGTCTTTCATTTTTGTATTTTATGGGTTTTTTTTTTGGTTTTGTTTTGCTTTGTTTTTCATAGGGTTTCTCGTGTAACCCTGGCTGTCCTGGAATTCTCTATGTGAATTCAGAGATCCACCTGCCTCTGCCTCCCAGTGCTGGGGTTAAAGGTGTGGACCACCACCGCCCAGCTATTTTGTGTGTGTGTGTGTTTTGTTTTTAATGATTTATTTTTATTTTATGTGCATTGGTGTTTTGCCTGCATATGTGTCTGTCGGATCCCCTGGAACTGGAGTTACAGAAAGTTTTGAGCTGACATGTGGTTGCTGGGAATTGAACCCAGGTCCTCTGGAAGAGCAGGCTGTACTCTTAACCACTGAGCCATCTCTCGGGTCACTTTTTAAAAATTATTTTTATTTTCTGTTTGTGTATGTGTGTGTGTTCACTGACGTGTGCCACTTGTGTGCAGACTCCCATGGAGGTCAGAAGAGGGTGCCAGATTCCCTGGATCTGGAGTTTCAGGCAGTTGTGAGTTGTCCAGCATGTGTGCTGGGAACCAACCTTGGGTCCTCTGGAAGAGCAACAAGTGCTCTTAACCACTGAGCTGTCTCCCCAGCTCCTGGGAGTTTTTTGAATTTTGTTTTTGAGGCACAGCGTCATGTGTAGCCAAGGCTGGCCTTGAACTCTTGTGTCTGAAATGCCCTCCCTCAGCCTTCAGAGTAGGTAGGATTGTGGGCCCTGTGCCACCGCCTGGTGCCCTTGGCCTTTTGAGGAACCTGATACTCTTGTTGTGTGGCCACTGCCCTCTGGGTGTGGCAGCCATTATCACCTGAGTCAGAGCAGTTGTGACAGCGTCTCCAGGAGACCCTGTTTCCCTCCCAGCTGTTTGGGAGATACTGGCACACAGGAGGGGTGAAAAGTTAGCTGAAGGGGTCCTTCATCCCTGCAGCAGGAAGTCCCGGCCTGTGCTGGTGGGATTCTCAGTGCTGCGGCTGTCTTTGTGTGTGTGTGTGTGTGTGTGTGTGTGTGTGTGTGTGTGTGGTTTATTTTTATTTTATGTGCATTGGTGTTTGACCTGCATGTATGTCTGTGTAAGCGAGTTGGATTCTCTAGAACTGGAGTTACAGACAGCTGTGAGCTGCCATGTGGGTGTTGGGGATTGAACCCAGGTCCTCTGAAAGAGCAGCCAGTGCTCTAACCACTGAGCCATCTCTCCAGCCCCACTGCAGCTGTCTTAAGGCCACCCTCACTCCGTGGGTTAGCCCACCGAAGCCGTGGGCTCACGTCTCCTGACTCCATGTTCGTTCACATGTGGTCAAGGGAAGGGTAACCCCAGCTTGCTGTACATCTGCTCATCTCGTGACCTTTTGGCCTCCTTGGTGTCTATTATACCCTATGGAAGCTGCTCAGCCCCTGAGATGTGCCAACGTATGTGGAGTTGGTAACATTTTAGATACACAGTGATAAATACAATACATTAGGGGAGGCTGGTGTTCAGGAATGGCGGGAAATATGGCCAGCAGTAGAAATGGTGTGATGCCCTTGACTGGCTCCTGATTTGTAGAACTGGCACTACATCACACTGCGGGATGGAGAGGGATGTATGAATATGCACCAAGTAGGCCATTTGCTGTGAGGGGCCGTTTTGGGAACTGTTGGTGCTGTGGCTAGGTATGTGGTATGGCCCTCAATGTAAGTGGTTCTGTGTCCTGAGCTTCCCTCCTCCGTATCTTGAGAAAAGGGTAGCACATGAGTGCCATCATGCCTGTCTAAAAATGAGTAAGTCCAAAAAAAAAAAAAATGGAAGCAAAATAAAAAAAATCGCCATCCTCTTGCCTCAGCCTTCCAAGTGTTGGGGACACCTGCTGCCGTGTTGGCCACAGGGGTGGTGTTTACAAAGCTCTGCCTCCGAGGCTGTCTGATGTGAGAAAGATGCCAGCTCTCTCTGATTTGTTTGCCGTGTCTAGGTTACCAGCTTGGCAAGCCAGTCCGAGCCCTACACACCAACGGGACGAATGTCACTGCCTTACACCTCTGGCAGCCAGGTGATGTGGTTTTCCTCATTTGCTCCCTGACAGCCTGGAGTTGGAAACATTGGTTTATGGCGTGTGGGCAGGGGCTGCTTTTTGTGTTCCTGTGGCTTTTTTTTCCCCACCAAGGATGCCTCGCACGTTGTACCTAAAGTCCTGGGTATTCGTAAGAGCGGTTCAGGCATGATTGTGCTGTCCGCGGCCAGCATGCTGCTCCTTGGAGAGAACCGTTCCCTCTGAACAGTAGGCACCCAGTGCTGCAGTTAAGAGTTGTTCACGTCTGCCAGAAAGGGCAAGGCCCTGCTTGCAGGGAGTCACTGAATCTGGTCCAGGAATTCTCGCACAGAATGGTGTCTTTGTTTGGCTTTGAAAGGACAAGAAGGATTAGACCAGTGGTTCTCAACCTTCCCAACCCCTTCAATACAGTTCCTCATGTCGTACTGACTCCCAATCATAAAATGATTTTCATTGCTACTTCATAACTGTAGTTTTGCTACTGTTATGAATAGTAATGTAAAGACCCGATATGCGACCCCCAAAGGGTTCACGACACATAGGTTGGAAACCATCGGGTTAGCGTAACAATAACCCAGGTTGCAGAAACTGGAAACTTTATTTTTACTTTCCGTTATTGTTTTCGTTTTGTTGAGCCGGATGTGCTGACACATCCCTATTATCCCAGCACTTAGGATGTGGAGGCAGGAGGATCAGGAGTTCAAGGTCATCCTTGGCTACGTAATCAAATCAAGGCCAGCCTGGGCTATGTGAGACCTTGTCTCAAAAAGGATAAAAATTAAGACTTTTTGTTGGTTTGATTGAAACCGGGTCTTTCTATGTTTGCCCAGGCTGACCTTGAACCGCCATCCTCCTGCCTCAGCCTCCTGGGTACCGCTGAGAGAGTTTCCAGGGAAGTCTCGGAAGTAAATCTTGACTTGTATTGAGCAGAACAGTGGGAGACTCATCTTTCTGTTACAGCTGGAAGGGGCTTGTGCACATCAGCCGCTCTGAGACCCATTTTATTTGGAGAGAATGCACTCGCTGGCTGCCTGCTGGAGGTTGGGATTAATGAGAACTGTACGCAGCTCAGGTGAGTCTCAGTTGGTGGTCAAACAAACAGGGTCTCGGGATGGTTCAGCAGGTGAAGGCATTTGCTGCTGAGGTTGATGATCTGAGTTCAAGACCAGGACCCCTGTGGTGGAAGGAAACTGACTCATGAAGTTGTCCTCTGACCTCCCCAAGTATGCCATGGCGCATGCATACCTGCGTACATGCACACATACACTAATGCTTAAACTAAAAACAAGGGCTGGAGAGATGGCTCAGGGCTTAGGAGCACTGGCTGCTCTTCCAGGGACCCGGGTTCAATTCTCAGCACCCACACAGCAGCTCACAACTGTCTGTAACTCCAGTTCCAGGGGATCTGACACCTTCACACCAATGCACATAAAATAAAGTTAAATAAATTATTTAAGAAAAAAACTAAAAACAAGCAAAAAAAAAATAAACAGTTGAATATCATTTGTTTAGGCTTTTCATGATCTTATGAAAGGTTCTATCTAGTTCTAAAATATTTTCATCACCCATAATGGAAATCTGTATGTATAAACAGTTACTCCCCCAGGTCTTCTCTCCAAAGCCTCGGGTACGAAGTAGCCTGCTTTCTGCCCCTGTGGCTTTGCCTGTTCTGGATATTAACTGGAATCATGCCAACTCTGCCGTTTTCCATGTCACAGCATGCTCTGGAACTCCGTTGGTTTCTGTGGTGACTCGTCGACTGCCTTTGCGTCTGTTCATAGCACATCTTGTTTCTCCCCCTGGGTTGATGGACATCTGTGTTCTCTGTTGTTTGGCTGTGTGCACCGCTGCAGACAGGCCTGTACTAGTTTCTGTTTGGATGTGCTTACCATTCTTTCTTTCTTTTTTGGCGGGGAGGCTGTTTTTAGAGTCAGGGTTTCTCTGTGTAATTGTCCTGGCTGTCCTGGAACTCACTCTGTAGACCAGGCTGACCTCGAACTCAGAGATCTGCCTGCCTCTGCCTCCCGAGTGCTGGGATTAAAGTTGTGAGCCACCTCCTCCCGGCTTGAACAACAGGTGTTCTTAACTGCTGAGCCATCTCTCCAGCTTATACCCACACACATGCACCCTGTTTTTAATGCCAGTTTCTCCAGCAAACTTTAATTTGGGCTCCCAACAAAGACCAAGTGGCCAGTCTTGGGCAAGGACTTGAGGACAAGCCCTGCTGGCCACTGGCTGAGAAGTGTCTTCTTCCTCCCTCGCAGGGAGAACGCCCTCCAGAGGCTGGATTTGCTGATACAAGCGACACACGTCGCGAGGAGAGGCAACTCGGACTACGGCGATCTGAGTGATGGCTGGCTGGAGGTCATACGTGAGTGTGTGGCCAGGCACAGAGGCCTATGCTGTTGAGCCTGTGGGTGCCACTCATGGCTCTAGAGCCCGATGTATTTGACTCGGGTTCTCTGCTGCAGGCAGGAAGCTTTTCACAGCTCTGTCACGGCTTTTGCTTCACACAGGAAACCCCCATGAGCTTCCTCCAAGTCCGGGCTTGGAGACCTATAAGGCACATCAGTTTGCACTGCTGTTTTGAGCTCCCAAGAATATTGGCATTGAGAGCTGACCTGGTAGTTTATAGAAGCCGCTTTGTCAGAGAGTTTGAAAAGGTAGTGCTGAGGGAAAGGGGCCTAGGTTCAGACCACCTAGACCTCCGAATCCATTTGTGTGCAACACACAGCATGGGCAGATGTGTAAAAATCAGATTCACGAGTGCTAGGAAACGGGGAGGGACTCTTGTGGTCCAGAGAGTTCTCTACAGGAAGATCTGAAAGTGAATCAGACTGAAATGTGGCTCAGTTTCCTGTCTAGTCTGTGCAGGGCCCTGGGTTTGAGCCCAGCACCAACTTCCTCCCAGATCCAAAACCAGTCCACAAAAAGAAACAGCCTGAAAGTGGAGACGGTCACTCAGCTCTGAATTGTTCACTTTGTAGGGGGCTGAGCAGGGTCCGGTGTGGCTTTAAGGGGCCTGCATAGCTCGCTCTCCTGTGACCCTGGGCTTGGTAGTGTTATTACAGTGCCTCCAGGCAGGAAATTGATTATTTATCTAACCCATAGGAACCAAAGATGCTAAGGTGAGTTTTAAATATCTTTTTTATATGACTTCTGATAGGGTGATGACGATCTACCATAGCCTGTGACTTTTTTTTTTATTTAAGAATTTTTTAAATTCATTTTACATACCAACCACAGATTTCTCTCTCATCCCTTCTCCTGCTCCCTGCCAGCCTTCCCACCCCTGACCCACCCCCGATCCCCTCCTCTGAAAGGGTAAGGGCTTCCATGGGGAGTCAGCAAAGCCTGGTACATTCAGTTGAGGCAGGACAACACCCATCTCCCCTACATCAAGGCTGAGCAAGGCATCCAACCATAGGTAGTGGGCTCCAGAAAGCCAGCTCATGCACCAGGGATAGATCCTGATCCCACTGTCAGGGACCCCTCAAACAGACCAAGTTACACAACTGTCTCCTGAATGCAGAAGGTCTAGTCCAGTCCCATGCAGGTTCCACAGCTGTTGGTCTAAAGTTTGTGAGTTCCTATGAGCTTGGTTCAGTTGTCTCTGTAGATTTCCCCATCATGATCTTGACCCCTTGCTCATATAATCCCTCTTCCCTCTCTTTGACTGGACTACCGGAGCTCAGCCTGGTGCTTGGCTGTGGATCTCTGCATCTGCTTCCATCAGTTACTGGATGAAGGCTCTATGATGACAGTTAGGGTAGTCACCAATCTGATTACAGGGGTATAGCCTGTGTCTCTTTACTGTGATCCTGCATTGTCCCCGACAGAACACTTGGGGGCTTTCAGGGACAAGCTTAGACTCTGATCATTTTCTCTTTTTTAAGAAAAGATTTTATTTTTATTTGTGTGTGTGTGTGTGTGTGTGTGTGTGTCTGTCTGTCTGTCTGTCTGTGTAAGTTTATGCTGTATGTGTGCTGGTGCCCTAGAAGGCCAGAAGAGGGCATCAGATCCCCTGGAGTTGGAGTTATAGGTGGTTGTTGGGAACTGAAGTTATATGTCGGTGCTGGGAACTGAACTTGTGCCGTCCACAAGAGCAGCCCGTGCTCCTAACTGCTGAGACATCTCTGCAGCTCCAGACACCGACTCTTTATGCTTTAGTTTTATTATGTGGGTTGGGAACCTCATTCACCCACACACACAGGGAAGCATTTAGACACCACCCAGGTGAGTAGTACCTGTTTCTGCTGGGTGGACGTGAGGTCACATAGCCGTGGAGTGACGACAGTCAGAGCTCGCTAGAGAGTAGAGCCTCGGGACTGGGAGCCAGGCCGTGTCACCTTCCGTTCCTTAGGGTGCCATGTGTGTGACACTATAGGACGGCTACTCTTAACAGATGTCTCACTCGACATTCCTGCAGGTGTTGACACCCCCGATACAGGTGCCGACCTGCTCCTGAGCCGCGCAAATGGCATCTGCCTGGAAGTCCCCGCCCAGCTCACCATCCGCATCCTCGTTGCCGAAGCTGGGTCTGTGGAAGGGGTGTCTCAGCAGGAGATCCTGGGCGTGGAGACAAGGTGCGGTCCCCTCCTGAGGGTTGCCAAAGTCTAGAGCAGGACAGAGGCTAGGAATGCTGGCGGGAATCTGCGCACTTGCAAATGGGGATTGTTAGGGATCTGGCTGTGGGGAGCAGAAGACACAAACATTGTGTCTGAGACTGAACCTGTGTGAGAGCTGCTGCTGTGTGCGGTGCTGAGTGTCCTTAACGCCGTGAGCCTGAGTGACACCCTGACTACAGAGTGTGGCCATTGGCTGGAGGCTCTGCCGGCACCAGAGGTTCAGGTCACGGAACTGTGTGCAGCTTTAGACAGTTCGACATGCAGTCGCCTCATCTGAGAAATGACGGTATCTGTGTGTTGTGTCTCTCCCTCATGTGACAGGTCCCACTTAGCAAAAAGTGATGCAGGCTGTTCAGTTTGGCAGAGTCCCCATGCCCCAAGCTCAGAGAGGGCCTCTGCCTTGTCACCTCCGGCTCACCCTGCCCTGGGACTGCCTTCACTCTTAGGGACATCCTCCTCAGTCCTGCAGGGCCAGCACCAGCTCAGCCTCGCTGAGAGGCCGCCTTGTCAAAAGAGATCTGGGCAGACTTACATTTGTCCAGCTAGGTCACATGTTCCTTTCAGAGCCATGTGCTATGACCAGGACCATCAACAGCTGTGACAGGCAAGCTCTGGATTCAGACTGGTGTCTTCTGACCTACTGAATGGAGAGTGGCGAGTGGTGTGTCCCCACCTCTAGAGAAAGTTGGGGAGCAGATAGCAGAATGGGAGGAGGGATGCCTTTTTCCCATCAGACCTACTTCAGAGCGTTGGGATGGAGCCAGTGGCCTCTCTTCCTAAGCAGGGCTCCACCACTGAGCAATGCTCCGTTCCCACAGTACCGTTTTGAGGATTCCTTAACATAATATGTTAAAAGCACCTTAGTTCTGTGCTGCGGGCATGGAATGCCCTCAGTAAATGGGCAGCTGCTAATAGACTGTTGGAGACAAAGCAGTCTTTGCTAAGAGAACCCAGTGATGGGCATAGGGACTGGCAGATTCTCTCTGTGTCTAGACTTGAGAAATGGATGCGACACTTGGATTCCCTGGGGTCCTGAGTCAGACTTCCCATGGACGGTGGCCACGCTGCCTTATAATCTTCCCCTTCTAGGTTCTCCACAGTGACCTGGCAGTATCAGTGTGGGCTCACCTGTGAGGACAAGGCCGATCTCCTCCCTCTCAGTGCCTCAGTTCAGTTCATTAAAATCCCTGCGCAGATGCCCCGCCCTCCAACGAGGTGAGCCAGTGGCTGACAGGCTAGCCGGTTCCTTCCTGCTGCTCACTTGTTCTTCCTGCAACCTTCTCGTGTGTTCTTACAGATTCCAGATCAACTTCACAGAGTATGACTGTACCCGGAATGAGCTGTGCTGGCCCCAACTTCTGTACCCTCTGACCCAGTATTACCAAGGTAGGGAAGGCAGGTTCCTGCATGTTGTCAATTACGTTATGCCGATTAAAACTATTCAAGAGTCAATGTATAAATGTCACAGACAACTTAGAACACGTAGGAAGACTTAAAAGAAGAAACCACACCCCTGTCGATGCTTTATTAACTACTAATGGTGATCACAAATAATCAATAAATAATTATCTTCAGAGTCAAGACAGGATACAACTCAGTTGTTCCGGGATGGGGTGGGATCCCTGCAAATGTCATGGCAGGCAGGGGAACAAACCTTGCAGAGATGAAAAAGAAAATTTAGTTCAGCCTGACTTAGCCAGGCTGGATCAAACTCCGGGAGTCTGATGCCAGGGGGTTTATTGGCAGCATATTTAAACACAGTACAATTTGGGGAAAAGTGTCCTGATGTCATACAATCCCTGGTGCACAAGGAGGCATAATTACATTGAAACCCAAAGTACATGTCCTTTTCTTCCAAGATAGGGAGAGATAGGCTACCCGTACTAGCTTAGGGGCCTAGGGAGGATCTGCTGTCATCTCGGTCATACAAGTTTGGGCTACTCGCCATCTCTGGTCCTGGTTGTGGGAGCCTGGGGGAGCCCTTGGCTCTATAGATAATATAAGGGTCATTTGGGTTATTCACCATCTCTGGTCCTGGTTGTGGGAGCTTGATATGGCCTTGCCCTACAGATAGCATAGTTCACCAGACTGTGAATCACCTCCAATTCCCAGCCTTCTGGATGGAAAAACAGGTTATATGTTCTCTCCTATGAGAGGACATTCCTGCATGCTTAACATTCCTGGTTTCCCTGGTGATGTGTGGGTGCAAGGACCTTTGTGCTCCCAACAAATTGTCTTTTGCTGTCTTTCAGGGGAGCCCCGTTCCCAGTGTGTCGCCAAAGGCCTGATGCTGCTGTCCCTCCTCATGCTGGCCACACTCCTCAGTCATCCTTGGATCAGAATGTGCAAAGGCTGGCACTCAACTCCCGTCTACCATTGAGTTTTCTCCAAGACTCAGAGCATCCACTCAGTGGCTCCCTGTAGGCCTGTGTGCCTCCCTGAAACCTGTTGGTTTGAGACAGGGTCTCACTATGTAGCCCTGGCTTGCCTCTAAATGCACAGGGATCTTCTGCTTCTGCCTCCGGAGTGCTGGGATTAAAGGTGTGTACCACCATACCTGGCTTCTCTGAAACATTTTAATAAATAAAATGTCTATTTTTGTAGAAATGCTTAGTGTTAAGTGAATTTAAATCAATTATCCAGATGTTCAAAGTGGCCCAGAATGGTCCTTCTTGCTGCCTGCTGGTTGTAGGGGAGTTGATGGTGTCCTTGAATGTCAGAGACCTAAGCCCAGCA
>CABHPQ010167992.1:0-11237 GCA_902168405.1 Peromyscus aztecus | reverse complement strand
GGTTCAGGTGTGGGGAATTCAGACGGGGAAGCTGAGAGAGAGAGGGATGAGAGAGAGTGAGGGAGTGAGGGGAGGCACCCCATTTCTGGAGGCAGCAGGGTGGAACTGGGCTGGGCAGAGCTGTAGCTGCATGCCTGGGGACTTGTTGGAGTGTTCAAACGGTGGCAGAGGGGACAAAGAAGGCCCAAAGACTGGTCCAAACTGCCAGGCTCTGCCTTCCTCCTCCCTCCCTCGCCAACATGGGAAAATCGAGTTAGAATTAATCAAAGCAGCAGGTTGCTTAGAGATGAAGGGTGAGGGGTGGAGAGAGTTTGGGGCCCTGATATTTCCCTCATGCACAATAATCTGGTGGCAAGATCTGGAATTAAAACCTCGTTCCTGGAGCCTTTATTAATATTAGTTCCTAATACATAATTACCTGGCAAGCCCAGGGGGGTGATGCTGGGGCTGCCTAGGCTAGGATACCTGCTCTGTGGGCACAGGAGGGTAAAGCACAGAAGGAGGGGCAGGGGCTGGCTTAGCTGGCACAGGCAGAGCCAGTCTGGTGGCCCAGGCTCTTTGTGACTTTGAGCATTCTACTGTCCTTTATAACCGGAAGCCCAGGCTGGGGATCGAGTAAAGGAGAAGGTCTCAGGTACCTTCTCATCCCTGCAGTCCTCTGGACTGTTCAAAGGGTCACTAAGAGACGGTGACGAGAGTTGTGGCCAGCACATTTGGGGGTGGGTGGGTGGGTTCGGGTTCCAGCAGGGCTCAAAGCAACGGCTGTCACATAGTCCTAACTTTGACCATTATATACAGATCAGGCCTGAGAAGGGACGGGGGACAGCTGTGACCATGTCCCTTCCTCTAGTGGCAGGAGGTTTGTCCCTACGGATCAAGATCTTTAGCTCTGCACAGCTCCCTGCCATGGGCACTGGGTGGCCTTGGTGATATACACTTGCCTTTTCCAACCTCGGTTTCCCAGCAGGACAACTCAGGTGATGCCTGGCTTCCTCCCTGTTACTTGAGTCCAGAGTCCCAGGGTTGGGAACAAAGTCTGAGTATGGAAAGACCGAGGCTGCGGGGTACGGAGTGCCCCAATTCCCTGGGTCTCCGCGTTAGCCCTAGGAGCTGTACCAGCTGCCGTCACGGCTCCAGCCACACGCCGGCTCTGCTTGCACCCTGAGAAGAAACGCCTCATAGTCCACCTGACGCTCCCCCCTGCACGGGGCCTTTGCCATCTCAGGACCCTACTCCAGGCAAACGGGAACCAAGATGTCAAGTTCCAAGCCAGTCCCTCCAACTCCAACCCCAGGCTGTCCTCCTCGATCCTCAGTCCAGCAACAAGTGTCCCACCTGCCATCAGCAGCCAGGCTGAAGGGCGCCGTTCTCTGCCCCCAGTTGGGCTGACCCTGATCCATGAAAAAAAAAAAAAAACCCTCAAGCTTACCCCACCTCTATTCCCTGCCTTCTCCCCCCAGAACAGCCACCAAACTCCGCCTGGCTCAGGCCCCAACTCGACAGAAGCTAGAAGGAAAGCAAGACTGAGAGCATGGCCTGGAAAAGGAGCCACCCTTCCAGGACTTTCTGTGCCTGTCAAACCATCTTTTAATCTCATTTGTCCACACAGGAGCCAGGAGGTGGGCACAATGGTCCCCATTTTGCTAAGGAAGAGCCTAAGGTTCAGAGATGTGGAGAGATTTGCCCAAACTTAGGCAGCACACGCTAATTGCTAACAGCAAGGCTGGTTGGGCCAACACCAGAGAGGATGCTGGCTTCACCGTCACACTTGGAAGCCTGCCTGCCCACCACCACAGTCAGGAACCCTAAATCCTGGCCCCAGGGCTTCCAGTGACACCTGCAGTCTTTTATGTCTGCCCTGCCCTCGGTGAGCCTTGCTAGGGTGGTGCCCTGGAGGTCCAGCTTTGCTGCACCCGTCTGGTGGTGGATACAGCGAAGGCCACCTAACAGACCCCAGCCTGGGCTCCGGTGAGTGAGGTCAGCAGGCGGCTGTTGAGTATCTGCCTGTTTGCCTTCTCTGGTGGGGAGTACCTTCTCCTTCCTGATAGCTCAGACAGGACAGTCCTTGGGGCAGGGCTAGGATCCACCTCCTGATAGCGCCATCCCGTGTTCTTAACACTGGAGCCACCCGGTCCCTGCTACTCCACCCCGGACACCTCTTCCTTGTATTGAGTTAAAGAGCTTGGGCTCTGGACCCAAATACCTGATGTGGCCCCTGTCTCAAGACATGTCCTAGTGGTGTGGCCTTGGGTGACTTATCCATCCTCTCTGAGCCTCAGTTTCATTTCTTGTTAAAATAAAAAAAAATTAAAGATCCTTGTAGAGTCACCTAAGCCCACACGCTCAACATAATTTCTCTTCCCTATGTGAGAAAGGGTGTGGCTTCAGCCTCCCAAGATCCTACTAATCCTTTTATAGAGAGCAATGGGGAGCCATGGAAAGATTTAGAGCAGGAGTATGGCCTCGGTAGAGTTAATTCTGATAGGACAAGATTCCTGTGAGCATGCACTCAGGGAGGAATTCCTTTGAAAGCCTGAGGGGATGCCAAGCTCCCTGTTGGAATGGTGTCTGTAGTGGACAACATCTGTATTTGGTTCCTGGGGAATGACAGGGCCATCTTCTATTCTACTGCCACACCAGTGTGTCCCCCAGACATCCAGTTGCGGTCCATGGGCCCCTTATATGAGCCTGGATTGACAGAGAGCCAGCAGGGGTGGGTAGCCAGGAGCCTCTTCCTAGCCTCCCAGAGAGAAGCAGAGCCTGGCTCCTAGAGGGACTCCATACCAGCCTGTCTATTACCCCTTTTGTTCACAGAGGGCCATCAGGAAAGAGAAGGACCCAGGGACACATCCCTTGTTTCCTAGCCTAAGTCTACCGCATCCTGACGTTCAGTGGGCCATTTAACACCTGTGAGCTTCAGTTTCTATGTCAATATCTACATCATCTCCACCTGCTTGTCTGTCCATCTGTCTATATATCCTACCTATCTGTCTGTCTATCTGTCCATCCGTCCGTCTGTCTGTCTAACCTATCTTATCTACCTATAACCCATCAATCTATTCATCCACTTATCTATCTATCTATCTATCTATCTATCTATCTATCTATCTATCTATCTATCTATCTATCTATCCATCCATCCATCCATCCATCCATCCATCCATCTAATCTATCCATAACCCATCACTCTATCCATCCACTTATCTATCTATCCATCCGTATAGCTATCTATCTACCTATGTTATTGGTCATCTATTATCTATCCATAGCTCATCAATCTATCCATCTACTTATCTATCTATCCATATATCCATCCATTTATCCATTATCTATCTATCCATCCATCTATTCATCTGATCTTTTTGAAAATACTTTATTTTAAAATTATGTGTATATGGGGGGGCATATGTGCAGTTGAGTGCAGGTACCCTTCAAGGCCATAAGGGGGCATCAGCTCTCCTGGAGACGGAGCTGGAGCCAAGGGTGGTTGTGAGCTGCCTGATGTGAGTACTAGAAACTGAACTTGGGTTCTTAGTCACTGAGTCAACTCTCCAGCCCCCACATCTGATAAGTACTTAGCTACCATCTATGCACCCGTCCATCCATCTGATATCTACCCAGCTACCACCTATACATTGATCCATCCATCTGACATCAACCTAGCTACCATCTATATATCCATCCATCCATCTGATATCTACCTTGCTACCCAGCTACCACCTATGCATTGATCCATCCATTTCATTCTAAACTTCTGTTAGTTTTGAAAGGCCATTACAAGAATCAGATGAGAAAAATAGATACAAACTGTAAAGGCTGTCCTTGTGATGGTATTGTTCTCATTGTGCATATTGTTGTAGATGGCACCCCACTAAGCTGTGGGCCTTGAGGAAGACCCTCCTCCACGCCTCAGTTTCCCTACCTATACATATGCTCTCTAGGCCTTTCAGGCTCTGAAGACCAGGCAGCTGATGGGCCTACCCTATCAGCAACTTGATCCCCTCTCTCCTGAGGGACACAGCTTGCTGCATGGCAGGTGATTAATATGCTCTGAGTGGGGCCCCGACCCCTGTCAGGGACATCAAGGTAAGTGCCTGTGAGCAGGCCGAAGCTCCGCAGATGAATAAGTCATAACAGCAGAGGCGTAATGGGATCCGGGGAGGCTGCTTAGGATAATGGAGTGACAGACATGGCATCAGAGTCCCCAGGGACCTGAAAGCCCAGAAGAGCTGCTGGAGCAGCAGGGAGTGGTGTGTGCCCTTCCCAGCGCACGCACGTTTGTGTGCTGACCATGGCAACTGTCAACACCTGTTCTGGCCCCAGGGGACATTGCTGTGTGGCTCACAGGGAAGGGACTGGCTCCAACTCTAGAGTCACTTGGACCCGCTGCTGTTCGGCCTGGCTGGGCCAGAGCCTCACACTGTGCACACTGGCAACTCAAAGCACAAAGAAAGAGAGCGAGGTCAGCTAGCCCACCACAGCCCCGATGGCTCTGGTGCGGATGGTCCCTAAAGGGGGGGGGGTGTCTCTCCTCTCCGGTCATTTGTCCCTTAACTCAGAATTGTTCCATGGACTACACAGGGCATGGGTGGCACTCATTGGCCATATGAGAAAGCAGAAGCTCTTGATCAACAAGCATGAGGACCTGAGTTCGATTCCCAGAACCCACATTAAAAAGCCACACATAGTATTCCACACTTGTAACGCCAGAATTGGGGCGGTAGAGACAGGCAGACCCCTGGGCCTTGATGACCAGCCAGCCTGGTCTACTTGGTAAGCCCCAGGGTCAATGAGAGACTGTCTCAAAAAAGTAAGTGGACAGCACCTAAGGAACCTCTGGCCTACACACACACACACACACACACACACACACACACACACACACATGCACACAAGAGGGGCAGGCAGAATGACACATGAGTCCCCAAACAGAGTCCCAAATTAAACCATAATGAGATTGCACCAGAATGGCCCTATGAGAAAAGTTGGTAATGTGGGTCACTATGGTGCACACACGAGGGCAGGTGCTGCAGAGGCCAGAAGAGGGCATCAGATCCCTTGTACCTGTAGTTACAGACATTTGTGAGCCTCCTGATGTGGGTGCTGGGGACTGAACTCAGATCCTCTGCAAGAACAGTATTTGTTCCTCACCACTGGGCCATCTCCTAGCCCCAACCTGTCTGTCTTTGAGCAAGTCCCTTCTTCTCTCTGCGCCTCAGTTTCTCCCTTGTCAAGTGGGAATCAACAGTTGTGAAGACCTCGTGATATAATAGAAAGGAGCTTGCTTTGAGAAATGCGACAGGCTTGGAGTACATGCCACTCCCTCCCTGGCCTGGCAGGTGGAAGGTGGATAAATGGTTGGGTTGTATGAGGGTCAGTCTTCCTCATTTCCTTCACTGGATTTGGGACCACCTGGGAGATTGGTGAGGCACACCTCTGAGTGTGTCTGTGAGGGGGTTTCCAGAGAGTATTAGCTGAGGGAAGGAGACCCACTCTGAACACAGCTTGTACCATCCCAAAGCCTGGGACCCTGATCTAAATAAAAGCTGAGTGTGGTCACCATCGTTCTCTGCTTCCTGGCCACCATGAGGTGGGCTGCTTGGCTCTGCCATACAGCTTCCCACCACCACAGACTGAAATCTTCAAAAGTGTTGGCCAAGGTAAATTGTTCCTCCCTTGTTCCTATCAGGCAGAACTAACTAATGCAGGAAGTAAATGCCTGGTAGGTAGGTGGAAGCTTGAACGGACAGTTGAGTGGACAGATAGAGAATGCAGAGTGGGTAGCTGGATGGATGATCAGATAGATAGAAAATTGGATGGATGGATGGGTGGGTGGATGGATAGATGGATGGATGGATGGATGGATGGATGGATGGATGGATGGATGGATGGATGGATGGATGGATGGATGGATGGATGGGTGGGTGGATGGGTGGATGGATGGATGGATGGATGGATGGATGGATGGATGGATGGATAGATGGATGGATGGGTGACAAGATGATCTCTCAATTCCAAGTCTTAATTGTGTTCTTCCTGGAACAATGGGAGGCAAGAGATTTGGAAGCCATGCACCAGTGTCTTCTGATCTCTCTTTGGCCCCCAGCTATCCCCAATTCAGTCTATCCCAAGCTCCTGGCCATTTGGATCACAAAGGCCTCTGGAAAACTTCAGATTGGTGGGAAGGGGCATGGCAGGAGGGTGGAGAGAGTCTAAGCCCCACCCCCATGAGGCCCCGCCCTCTATGGGAGGGAGGAGCAGAGTCCCCCTCTGGGGCCTGATCTATAATGAGTTAACTGATTGTTCTCGCCTCCCAGTCTCCTCCTCGATAAAGGGCTAGACAGAGATGAGGCGATTAAAAGGCGGTTCCCAGCCGCCCAGAGAGATTCAATGAATATTAACCGGCTTCCAGCTGCCGTCTGGCAAAGGCCTCAGAGCAGACAGTTCCAGAAAGGCTTCCGGGCCCCAGTGGGATGACTCAATTTTCAAGAGAACAATAGGGGAGCTTGCTCCGCCTGGTGACCACTGAGCGTCTCCTACAGGAAAGGATGTGGTCCTGCAGCTGCCCAGCCTCTGACAGATATGATGAGGCTTGGAGAGGACAGGGCTGGGATACAGAACAGGGACTCTGAAGTCAGGCATGTGGCCTCTGTTTGTGTATGCGAGACAGAGGTGACAAGGAGGCAGACCTCAGGGGCCCACCCTACCTGAACACATTTGTGGGAACCAGAGGAAGGCTGGGACCAATATGCTCAGGGTCACCACCAGCCTTTGTGGGCTTTCTTCAGAGAATAGGAGGAAGGGTGAAGAGAGGTGTGTGTGTGTGTGTGTGTGTGTGTGTGTGTCTGTCTGTCTGTCTGTCTGTCTCTCTCTCTCTCTCTCTCTCTCTCTCTCTCTCTCTCTCTCACACACACACACACACACACACACACACACACACAGCTTACCTAACCTGTCATTTGTCCTGCTGGTCCTCGGGTCCGGAGTGGACAACAGAAATGCAGGATCTTAACACAGGGACTTCAACCTCATCCTGCATCTGGTTCTCAGCATGGCAGGCAGTACTACAGAAGAGCAGAGACTATAAGACAATGAGATCTAGTTGTTGTGGGTCATGGTACATAGCCCAGGCTGGCCTTTAATCTGTGACGATCCTTTTGACTCAGCCTCCTAAATGCTTGGATTGCAGACACAAGCCACCACACCTGGCTTGAGGTATAAAACCCTTTAAAAAGTGTGCATCAGCAAGCCAAAGAACCCACCACTGAGTGCTGGAAGAAAGGCCTGGAGTATGATTACTAAGTACTATTAATGAACACCTGGCTGCCCAGTAGCACAGGGCGGGTCAAATGTCATTGACCCTTCCCCACACTGGGACACTTCAAGCCATGCAGCCGGGGGACTGCACCTTCACCATCTTTAGGAAGACTATGGAAGGAACAACATGAGCCCTTCAGAGGAGCATGATGGGTAGGGGCAGAGATGGGGGCAAGGGTCAGAGTAGGCAAGGGTGAGAGGCAAATTCACTTCTCATTCTGTTCTCTTTAGTATTCTGTGAATTATTCATCATGTGCAGGTATTAATTTATTAATTGAAAATTAAAAAAAACAACATAGAAATATACTTTGGTCAGAGAAATAATTAAAATAGAGTTGGGATGCATCCACCAAATGGGGTGGGCTTCTTGTTTGGTGGGATGGTTGTTTTGTTTGTGTGTACTTATTTAGTACAGGGCATTAGATCTATGGCCATGTGAATGCTGGCCAAGCACTCACCCACGGAACTACACACCCCTAGCCCATTCTTTACTTTTTATATTGAGACAGGTCAAAGTGGCCCAAACTGGTCTTGAACTTTCAATCCTCCTGCCTCAGGCTCCCAACTAACAGAGATGTCAGGCCTGTACCACTAGGCATGGCTCGGCCAATGTTTCATACATATTACTCTCTTAACTCTGCTTGGGGTCAGGCAATGGGGCCCTGGGCTGGGCCTTTCTGGGTGTCTAATTCTACTTAGTAAGTCCAAAAATGTCACCCCAGCTCAGAACAGTTCTCTCTGGGAGGTAGGTTATTAAAAGACATTTTAATTTTCAAGTTCCTGTCTGTCTACATTTTCAAGTCTATCCATTATTTAGTAATTTTGAAATGTGTTTCTAAGAATAAGGGAGGAACTCGGTCCCCTCTGGGACAGACAGACTGAAGATGGGGCCTTGGCCAGTGTGTTTTGAGAGACGGACACCTGGCCTCACAACTTCTTTTTTAATCAGGTCATTGAATTCTCCAAAGAAGTCTTTTGTGGACATCAAATCGCCTCTGCGCTTGGAGGGGATTATAAAATGCCAGTTCTCATCCGTGGGGATTGGTTTTCAAGAAGCAACGCATCCTCTAAAGACCAGAGGGGCTGTAAGAGAGGGCCTTGGAGTCAACACACATTAATGCCTGACATTTGTAGAACTCCCTGCGATTTACAGAGCGCATCCATGTCCATTATCCCCTTTGATCTTCCCAGAAACCTGGGGAGAGGCAAGCCTTCCTCCTGGGAACACTTGACTCCTGGGGAAACTGAGGCAGAGAATGGGAGTAATTGCCCAGGTGGCAGAGCCAGGCCCTAACTGTAAATTATCTAAGTCTACACCTCACACCATGACATGATACATGAGGTGGCAAGGTAATGAACTTTCTTGAGCCTCAGTTTCCCCAGCTGAGAAATGGGAAAATAATACTACCCACTGAGGTTAGGAATCAATTGAGTTCACATAGTCCTAAGACTATGTCTTGAATATAGTAAGTGTCCACACAGGACCTGTTGGTCAAATCTCTGTCCCCAGGTGTGTGCCACACATCCTGAGCTTGCTCATCCAACCAGTCTGTTTTCTATATCCGCTAACAGACCCCTCTGACAGGAATCTGTGGGAAGAATCCAAGGCCAAGAACCTGTCTAAACGGTTTTGCCGCCAAGTGGCCAGGGTGCCTCTAACCAAATATAACCAAAGCTTGGAGACTGCAGAGCAGGAGACTTGATTCTTCCACCGGGAGAAGCGCACCAGTGAGGCTTCCTGGAGGGGGAGCTGATGGGTGTAACTCCCCTCCCCCACCCCACCCTCACCCTGCAATGATGTCTGGGTTCCCAACCCAGTTGTGTATGGAGTGGCAAAATAGGTCACTCCCCTCCCTGCCCAGCCTCAGACAGGAGGCAAATGATGGCTTGGGAGAGGCTGCTTCCTGGAGCTGCTTTTCATCCTGCAAATCAGGTGGCCGGGCCGGGTGTGGCATGCAGCATCAATGGGCTCCGAGAAGGTCAAAGCAGGTCTCTCTCCAGCCCTTCCCACCTCCACCTCAGCACGCCCCGGAACATTCCAAAGGCTGGCTATCACGTCTGAACCCCCGTGTCTGTAGGATAAGGTCCCAATTTGGAGAGAATACTTGACAGGGAGCTGGTGGGGTCTGTCACACCCATCATGTCTATTACTCTCATTCTTACCATGACCTTTAGGGCCTCCATCCTGTAGAACTGGCTCTCAGGAAAGGTCCCACAATGTTAGGAGCCACTCAGGGCAAAGGACCTTAGGAGTGATGTCAGAGAGGTCTTTCTATCCAAGCCACATGCAATCTACTGGTAACCCCCTGAGGAGGCTGCTCCTGGCAAAGGCCAGAGGAATGCTTGTTCTGCCCGCAGGCATGTGACCTGGAGCAAGTCAGTTAACTACCTGGTGTGAATTTCCGGAAAGGGTCAGTGTATTAGTCAGGGTTCTCTAGAGTCACAGAACTTATGGAATGAATATAGATATATGTATGTATGTATGTATGTATGTATTGGAATGGCTTATAGGCTGCAATCCAACAATGGCTATTGTGAATGGAAAGTCCAAGAACCTGGTAACCGCTCAGTCCCACGAGACCGGGTGTCTCAGCTGGAATGGATGTGCTGACAAGGTGAGGGTAAGCAGGCGAAGAATGAACCCTTCCTCCTTCCATTGTCCTTACGTAGGCTTCCAACAGAAGCTATGGCCCAGATGAAAGGTGTGTCTTCCCACCTCAAGGTCTGGATTAAAGGCACATGTCATCCAGCCTCAAGATCTGAATCAAAGGCGTGTTGTCTTCCTGCCTCGAGGTCCGGATCACAAGTGTGCCCTCCATTTCTGGATTGGAGTTTATTCCACATACTAGTCAAATTGACAACCAAGAATGGCCATCACGGTGGGATCACTCCCACCACGCTGGTCGGACAAACACCCTGTTAGCCTGGAAGATCTTTCAACTCCTATGGAGAAGGACACGGTCTCCCAGGTCACCCATGAGAGAGGACAGGGCAGAATTGGGGATCCAGCAAGATGACACACAGCCAAGTTCTTCCTGCCTTGTCTGCTGGGGAGCTGTCCCCCGAAGGACTAGTTCCGGGGCATTCGCTGAGAGTCAATAGTCTCACTTTATAGAAGGGTAGACTGAGGCCCAGGGAAGGGAGGGCAGTGGGCACAGGTAGCCAGGATTCGACCAGAGGCAACTTCAGCCACCTCTGTAGAGGTCAAGTAAATAACGTGCAGGAGCCAGTTTCTCTCTCTCTCTCTCTCTCTCTCTCTCTCTCTCTCTCTCTCTCTCTCCCTCCCTCCCTCCCTCCCTCTCCCCCTCGCTCGCTTTTTCGAGATAGAATTTCTCTCTGTGTCCTGGCTGTCCTGGAACTTGCTTTGTAGACCAGGCTGGCCTCGAACTCACAGAGATCCATCTGCCTCTGCCTCCTGAGTGCCAGGAATAAAGGCGTGGGCCACCACCACTGCGCCAGTTCTCTTCTACCAGGTTGGTATGGAGGGGGAGCCACTTTGTGTTATTTCCTCTCAGGCCTGGGTCTTGGAGGAGAGGTATGTGGGTCACGGGTGCTGCCCTTTGCCGAACTCCTGCACCCACTTTTTGCATGCCAGGCAGGAAACCTAGCAGCCTTGTTTGTTTGAGGAGCTGGTCTGCAGACACACATTGTACAATGCGGGCAAGGTCTCATTCAGAGAACTGGCAGCAGGGCACCCAGCCAAACAAAGGACACCTCAGATGCTGGACTATTTTCCAGACTTCCGAATCCTAGAACGTTCCCAGCCTGCAGGTAATCACGATTTAGATTAACCTAAAGCCCCTACTCCGATACCAGAGCAGAGGGAACTCCTAGCCAGGGCTAGATAGAGACCAGAAGGACAAATGAAACCAGACAGCACACATACTAGCCCCAGCTAGTTTGAGGAATGCTGTCACAGC